>PVIA01007134.1:0-87445 GCA_004024845.1 Tonatia bakeri | reverse complement strand
TACGGTACCCCATACTGGGCAAGGGGGAAGGAAGGACTGTGTGCGTTTGTGGGTGTTTTAAGGGACTTTAAGATTTTGATAAAGACATTAGGTCACTGCCTTAAGTTTGTATAGCACTAAATAAACGTTTTCCTTTCCTTTTCACAAATCTCTGGCATTGAGAGATATCTTTCCTTTATGGCGGCGGACAAGACGGACCTGAATCTCTTTCCATAAGAGTATTATCGTTCCAGGCCCCCCCTTTGGGGTGTTTGGGTTTTTGGTTTTGGTTTCTGTAACAATGCTACACTTACATAAGAACAGGTCGAATGGTCTTTTGAAGCATGGATTTGTTTCTGCATGCCACTTAATTGTTCCAACTGGTTCGGTCACCTAATACAGAATTTTAAGAGGTATTATTATTTCTGTTATTAACTCTTTCTTCCTCTATTTGTGGTCCATAATGCAACAAACAGGTCGGAACGTTCTCATCTTAAGAAATGTGGGTGCGGGGCAGCAAATGAGTGTTTTGTTATCTAAACAGGAGAACTGTCTTATGGAGTCCAGATTAATCGTGTACTTTTGTGTCTCTGCTCTGCGTGTTCATCAAAACTTCCTTAAACAATAAGATCTTAAAATGTATTTAATATGCACCAAGCAGATTCCTCCTTTTTCATAAACTTTTAGTCTGCACGAGAAAAAAATAAATCTGTGAAGGACGCTATTACAATTTTAGGGCCCAAGTTATAAAAAAAACAACAACACATGGAAATACAAATGAGAAATAATAGGAAATTTAATGCAAATGTAAGGTAATTCATATAATTATTTCCTGCAATGCTTTATCTTTTGAAATAGGGTATTTATATGGGTGCTTTGCTTTAAAAAACAACAAAACAGTGTATATAAACCAGAGAGCATGCATAGCAGCTCTGTTTAGAAAATAGCAAAGCACCATGTAAAAGGCCTCTGTTTAGTTAGCCCACCCACCAACGAGGGGGGAAGCGAAAATGAAAAAGGAGGGTGGAATCTATGAGTTGTTACCACGATGTCAAACCTGGGACTCATTCTCTAAACAATGCTCTCCAAGTGGGGCTTTCGAGTAATTATTCAATGTATTTATTCAGGTAGGTACCTAATTTGGAAATTCAGCCCAACATAACATGCCTTGTTTTTTTATTGGTTTGGTTTGTTTTTAAAATGTGTTCTTCCCCCTGATGTAATGGGGCAAACTAGAGAGAAATAGTAACAATAACCATGCTTTACTTTGCACTCTGTTTTCTAACTTCTACAATTTTTGTTTGTTTGTTTCATGCTAACTACAACCTTCTGTGGGAAGGGAGGGAATGTGAGGAAACTTTGGCTCCACATATAAACGACTAGATCAAGTTCACATACACATAGGCTTTTCGTGACGGAGTCTGGGTGAGGTTCCAGGTTTTCTGATTCTCAGATTCCTGCTTTTTTCTTGTTGTTGTTAGATGACACCAGGTATGCAATGTTTTTATTTGTTGTCTTTGCTGTGAAATTGTATGTATTAAATAAAAATGATCATGAAAAGTTGACCCATTGCTTCGGGGGTGCTGTTAAGACCTCTAAACTTGACGTTGAGACCCCCAGAGTCTGTCTGTCTCCCCACCAGGGATCATGTGGGGCCCTCAGACTGAACGCACGTAAGACTGAACCCCTAGTCTCTCTCCTGGTACTGTTTCCTGTGTCTTGCTCTTGTGAACTGGGCGTGCTGGAAGGGCCACCCCAGGGGACCTGTCATTCATTGCCCAGCCACTGGAGCTCTGCTTACCTCCCTGCCCACCACCAGGGCGAATCTAACATCCCATCTACTCTGCCTCACCCATGCGGTGTCCCACTCAGTTGACCTTAAACCTCAGCCCTCAGATGCTTCTTTTTTCCCTTTGAAGTTCCTCCCTGCAGGGACCCGTCTGGACCGGCTCCCACCACCCACCTTCATACCACGCCTCCCTTTGTGTGAAAAAGCCAGAGGCCGGGTAGTCATTTTTATCTTTGCAGCCAAAGCCAACAAAAGTTTTGCCCTAGATTCTTGCCATAATCTGAATGAAAACTCCCCCCCGCCACACACACTTCTCCCTGGCTACTATGAATCACCACTGTATAACATAGTGGTATGCACTATTATGCTAAAATAATGTATACCTGCCACCCAAACCTTCCCTTCCAGCCTCATCTATCCCACTTTCTGTTTAACATACCACAGGGACATTTATCAGTCAGGTTCAGCCAGAGAAACAGAACCAGTAAGAGATACACATGAAGAAATACATCGCAAAGAATTGGCTTATGTGGTTGTGGGGTCTGGCTAAGATAATCTCCCTTACCAAAGTCAATCGGTCACAGACATGACTCCCTTTGTAAATACCTTTACAACACCACTTTCAATGTTTGATTGGATAACTGAGGTCTCCAGCCTAGCCCAGCTGATACATCAAAAGACCATCACAAACATCTACAGGATACAACTCAATGTGAACATGTCCTTGCAAACACCTGCTCCCTCCCCTCAGCTCACTTCACTAGCAATGCGCGCAATGCCAACCTTTCCGTCGTTTAGGCAAAACCATGAAATGAGCTTGCTTCTTCTCATGCCCCATGTGGTAGGTGAAACACGGACACCTTAACTTTGTTTACGCCCTAACCCCCAGAACCTTTGGTGCCAAAAGGGACTTTCCAGATGCGACTAAATTAAAAATTTTGTGAAGGGAAGATTATCCTGGATTACCTGGTTTACCAAAGTAATCACAATAGTCTTCTTTTTTTAGTGTAAAAGTATTTTAATATAATTAAAACATCATCCAATTCTTAATTAAAATCAATTTCCCAATTGTGAGATTCATTCTTTTTTTAAAAAGACTTTGAATTACAGTCAACACTCAATATTATATTAGTTTCAGGTGTACACACAGTGGTGAGACATTTCTATAATTTTCGAAGTGACCCCCTAATAAGTCTAGTATGCTCCTGACACCACACACAGTTATCACAATTTTGACTCTATTCCATATGCTGTGCCCCCTGAGACAACAGTCTATCTAAGAGACACAAGGGGAGCCAAGAGTCAGGGGAGGAGGCAATGTGAAGATGGAAGCAGGGTTCGGTGTGATGCACTTTGAAGAAGAAGGAAGGGGCCACAAGCCAAGGGATACAGGCAGGTTTTTTTTTTTTTTTAATTATTTATTTTTAGTTTTATAGAGAGGGGAAGGGAAGGAAAGAGGGAACAAAACATCAATGTGTGGTCGTGTCTCACATTACCTACTGGGGGTCTGGCCCACAACCCGGGCATGTGCCCTGACTGGGAATCAAACCAGCAACCTTTTGGTTCGCAGGCCCGTGCTCAATCCACTGAGCTACACCAGCCAGGGCACAGGCAGCTTTTAGAAGCGGAAAAGGGCAAGAAATAGATTCTACCCTCAGCCTCCAGATGGAATCAGCTTTGCTAACACCTTGACTTTAGCCCAATGAAACTAATATAATTCTGGCCTCCAGAATTGTGAGATAGTGAGTTTATGTTCTTGAAGCCACTAAGACTGTGGTGCTTTGTTATAGCAGTGTTAGAAGCTAATGTACTCACTTTCAATCTGAGATGACATCTCGTTGGCTTTACCTTCAACGCATCCGGAGCCACGCCACTTCTCTCCACCTCCCTGCTACCACTGGGTCCTAGCAGCAGCATCTCTGTTCTGGGTGATGTCAGTGGTCTGCTACCTGCTTCCATCCTCTGTTCTCCAACCTCCTGTTCCTGCCCCACTACTGAGCCACTGTGGCAGTTTCATGAGAGTTAGAAAAAGGTGTCCTTCCTTCAGGCAGACACAGCCCACGCCAGGGTACATAGGTGGTGAGCAGAGTTGAGACTGTATGTCCTTTTGCAGAACACAACCCTGAGACTGTACACAGCAGCCCTGCTTGCCGTCCTTTCTGACAGCAGTCTGAGTAACCCCATGAAAAGGTAATCCAGATCATGCTGCTGCTCTGCTCAGCACCTTCACAAGCCTCCCCATCTTACTAAGTCCATCCAGGGGGACTGCAAGCCCGATGCCATCTGACCAGTTACTCTCAGATCTCACCTGCTATTCTCCCTCTTACCGTTTCAGCAACACCAGCCTTTTGCTTTTCTTCATATCCCCAAGACGCATTTTCATCTCTGGTTCTTTGCTCTCACTGTCCCTGTTAGGTTGCAATATCTAAATGACTGGTTCTCTCACCTTCTTCAAGTATTTGGTCAAATGTCCCTTTCTTAGTGATACCCACCCTGACTATTCTATTAAAATTTGTAACCCACACTCCATCCCTACACTTTCTAATCCTTTTATCCTGGCTTTTTTCTCTCCCTAGAACTTATCACCTTCTAACATTCTGTATATATTTACTTAATTTTATATTTATTATAAGCTTTAAGACAGCAGGGATTTTTATCTGATTTTTTTTCACTCTTGTATCCTCACATAATACCTGGTATCCAGTAGGTACACAATAAATATTTGAATAAAAAACTAAAAAAGTCTTTTCCATTTCAACTGGAGCTCTTCCGGAAGTGGACCCCAAACCAACAATCAGGTACGAGGCGTTTATTTGAAAGGTGATCCCAGTAAACACTGCTAGGGCGATGGGGAAATCAGACAGAGAAGGGAAGGCAGCTGATGAAGAGCACATTTTAAAACCATCCAGTTACATTGTGAGCAATGGAAGCTTCAGCCCACTGGCCATCAGTGAAGGGCATACGCCTCTGTAGGGGAGGAAAGACTTTTTCTCTGCCTTCTCCTGTCCAGTAGCTAGGCCTGAGAATTAAACTGACAGAAGAAATTAACAGGAACTAAGCACACACATTTTATTTGAGGTTAATATTTTTAAATGGCATGAGGTCCTTCATAGAAAAGACAGTGAAGCCCCAAGGAAGTGGTAGCATGTATATACCATTCTAACAAAAAATGGTAAATTGTGGAGATGTGACAAGATGAGAGTAAAAGGGATTTGGGCTACAAGAGGTAAATTGTGGGAAAGTGACTAGGAAATGTATGGAAGAAACTAATGGAAGACAAGGGTCATTTTGTAGGTTTGTTTGCACAAATTCATCTTGGCATCAACTTACTGTCTCCATTGATAAGAATGTTCTTTTCTGCTTGGTGTGGGGGGGAATGTTTCTCACAAAAAATTTATGTCCTGCTTTTAGGATAGACAGGGAAGGTCAGAGAGCAATCTGATCCTTTTTAGGGACCTTCAGCTCAAAATAATCATTATGTCAGTGACATAATTTATGATGGCATGTTCACCTCAGAGTTATTCCACCCAGGAGGTTAAAGGGCTGGGTTCTTCACCTACCAAGTTCCAGGAGGTACACTAATTCTCCAGCACTGCCCTTCCGCCACATGCACAGGGGACAGCTGACTCCATTCTCCAAAGTCCTCAGTCAAAGAGATCACTGTACCCTGAAAAAGTCAAGTCTACTCCCCTGGAACAGTAGGTTTTGAAGGCACATGAATGGGGCTTCAATAGCATCTGCTACGCTTTTTCACCAGGAGTGAGGAGACAAACCCCAACCTACCAGATAAGTAAAGTTATAGAACTTGATGATCTCATTACAATGCCATCTTCAGTTCTTGTAGCAGGATCCTCCTTATCCATCATCCCTGGTTGAAGCATAGAAGTGGGAGAGGTTGGCAGTGGAGATAAGGGCACCTGGTGGCTGTCCTTTGGGGCTCAAGCAGGGAAAGTCTTCCTCTGCAGGACCTTAAGGAGAAGCTGGAGTCAGGATCCAGTAGAACAGATGGAATGCTGTTTGCTGGGAACACCCTGAGTTGATGTTCTGGTTGTTTACAGCCAGCATCCTGATTGGTCAGTGTCCCTGCCAGACGTGTTATTCAATATTTTGAATATTATCCCTTAGAAGGGGCCTACTCATTAAGCCGGAGCTGGAATCTGCAGAGATTGCCAGCGCAATGAAGAAGGCTTGGAGCAGACACAGGGATCTGGAAAGCACTAAGAGGCAACAAGCAGGAGGGAGTAATGGGTTGAGGGAATGAGTAGGTGGGTGGTCTGGGTGAATGCCTAAGAGGAGAACTGTTCTTTCTGGATGCTTTTAGGCCTTTCTGCAGCCTGATGTGTTGATAGATCAGGTAGTTCCAGGGGCCTGGGAAAGGGTACATAGGTAAGATATCTTACAAGCAGGACTGCTTTATCATGAAGTCTTCTTGATGTTTCAATCTTCTCCTAGAGAGTCAAATGCACCCAAAATCTACAAAGACAAAACTTCCCCAGCGACTGTCATGATGCAGATTCCATCTACCACAGGTCAGCAAAGAGGTCTGGATATTGTCCTTTTGTCTGACCCACGAAAAAGCATCTCCTGGTCACGGAAAGAGAGGGTCTGAGTACACCCACCCGAAATGCTGCCTGATGTCTTTTTCCCCTGAAGTCCTCATTTTTCTTAGGTGCCTGGCTGAAAGCTCAGACTAATTTGCATGACTGATAATGAATGACAGTTAATGCTGTGGTAACAGAATGCAGAGAAGAGAAGTGAACAAGAAGCAACTGAGTAATGAAAACCAGACCACTTGAGTCCCGCACAGAGACCTCTCACTGGAACGGTAGGAGTCAGAGTCCGGGAGCCCGAGGTGGAAATAATGAAGTCCAGGATAAGCGGCTGTCACGAGGCATTCCTTCCCGCTCCAGAGAAGTTAAAACAGCTTCCAATGGTATAAAACATCACTCCGAATTCTCATCAAAGGAGGGAAACCGCTGTCTCAGGATCAGCGCTCCAAAGGTAGCCTGGCCAGTGTAGCTTCATAGCCATGGCTGTGTCTACCACGGAGAGAAGACTTTAGCAGCTGTTCCCACAAAAGGGTTTCAACGCCGTGAGATTATAATACAGAAAAACTAGAGCCGAGAAATGGAATATATATTCTCTTTAGAATAAAAGGAAATGACTACAAGCCTGGTAATAAATGTGGCAGCTGACTAGAGAGGCAGGGTTGGAGAATAAGGGAACTCATGTTGGAGCTTAAATTGAAAGCAGGTGCCAGGCCTGTGTCAGAGCTGGAGGAGACCCAGGCGCGAGTCAGCCAGTTCCCATGCGGGGTGGGTCAGGAAACCCAGGTCACAGAAGCGGAGTGGTTTGCTCGGTGCCACACACGGTTAGTGTCAGGTTCATCTGCCAATTCAAACTTCAGTCTTCTTTTCAGAAAGTTGAATGCCTCTGGCAGAAAGTTAATACAAGCAAACTTTACTTCCTCTTATAAGATCTATTGTAAATTTGATTTCTAAATAATCACACCTAGCCGACCATTTTCTCTCTACTACCGTGCATCCTCTTAAGCCTTATTTTGGCCACATTTGCATCAGGGCTGTGACACTTTGCTGGTATCTTACGTGGTTCGAAACCTTGCCTGTTTTTTTTTTTTTTCACTCATTTGATTCTTTCCTTTCCTCCCTGCAGCCAGAGCACCAGTATCAGCTCTCATTGTCTAATTCTACCTCACTGTAGCAGTGGTCTTTTGCCTATATTTTTTGCTTCCCATCTCTGTTTTCTATTATCAAACTTAAACATTGAGAAAATCATCAGGTCATTGTTTCCAAAAGTCTTTAATGTATTTCATGCTCAGAAGAGAAAGTATAAGCTCTTCAACTACCAATCTCCATCATCCAATCACATCCTCCCTTAGCCAATTAATAACTGTCATGACTAACTGATATGAGCATCCAGCACTTTCCCTCTCCTCACCCTTTCAGAAACAGACCACGCAGGCACTTTTACACACACACACACACACACACACACACACACACCCCACGGAACCTCCCCAACAGAGCTGCTTTTCTACTTTTTTCGGTAGAAAAAAAAGTAAGAACCTACCCAAATCTCACCTCTTCTTCAAAGCCCAGCAGAAACTTAAAATGAGAAAGAATCTCTGGTTTTTCTCTGGCATGTCTGTATTTTCCACTCATCTGAATCCCTGAGTACATGTTACATTACTTTGCTAGTTTCTTAAGTGTTCTCTCTATGGATGTCTCCCAAAATTGTCCCACACCTCTACAGCCGATAGTGTAATTGAAACATTTTTCTGTGTGTCCCACAGTACATAATGTTCAATAAAAGCCTGCCAACGAAAGAATGAATGAATAATGCAACATCATGCCTAAGGCAGTTGCCCTGCATTTGAAGGCTTTCAGTCTAGTAATATAGAGTGAGTATTCTAAATAGTGTGTCACTTTATGCTGTGACCAGAAAGAGCATCGTCTAAGGCTGTACGTGCAGAAGTGCACACAGCCCCTCATCTAGATCCTCGGTTGCCGTTTGTTTTGGAAACTTTTCGTTTTCAGGAGCAAAAAAGAGGCTGAGATAATCTTTAAAAACCATTCTCCTGAGCCAATGACCACTCATTCATTCATTCATTCCGTTGTTCATTCAATCAACAAATATTATTTGAGTATGTGTACTATGTGCCAGGCATTTTCTGGGAAACATAAGGATTCCTTTTCCTTATTATCTCTCTTTCCAAGACAGAGCCACTTCCTCCCCTGGACAATGGGTCCTGCGGTGATCATTTCTCACTGGCACAACTTCCAAGGCAGACACAGACTCGGTTTCCTCTCTGGCTCTGGCTGGGCCTTGTCCCTTAGCACCCTGGCTCCCTGAAGAACTGAAGCCAGACAGTTTGGTCCATTGGACCCACTTCACTTCCCTGGTACTGGGCTAATGAGAAGCCCCAATGCCCCTGTTTCTGCCCCCAGAAACTGCCCGACTAATTTTTCAGCTTAATACGGAAATATTTACTCAGTTTCCCTTTTATTTGAGTCGTCAAGTTCCATCAGCACATTTGGTGAGGTTATTTTCCCCCTTTAGATTCTGTCCTGATCTCCTTCCTAATCTTATCAGAAAAATCTTTCGCCTAAGGCTTAGTTCTAAGGGGCATTTAATCTCAGCTTTAGAGTGTCATAGTAGTAATAATAACAATAACAATGACTAGCATTAATTCATCAAGTACTATGTGTTAGACACTGTGTAAACACATTACTTTATTATTATTATTATTACTTAATGTAGTCCTTGCAACAACAGCTGAAATAGATATTACTATCATCTTCATTTAACAAATGAGGAAATTTATGCCCATAGAGTAACTGTTTGTTTACTATGTCAGGGTTTTTTAAAAATGCTCTCTACCTGGCTAGCATAGCTCTGGATTGAACGCGGGCTGAGAACTAAAGCATCGAAAGTTTGATTCCCAGTCAGGACACATGCCTGGGTTGCAGGCCATGGCCCCCAGCAACCGCACATTGATGTTTCTCTCTCTCTCTCTTTCTCCCTCCCTTCCCTCTCTAAAAATAAATAAATAAAATCTTAAAAAAAATGCTCTCTAGTAACATGTAAAAACTCAAACCACCAGATGCCAAATATAATGATGCTTTCTCACCCGCCACTACTGCTAATTAGTCTTCTCCTCCACAAATGTAATTTCATATTAAAAACACATTTTTTTCTGAGTCTTATTATTGTCTTCCTTATAAAATTAATAAACTTAAGTTCACATTACCGTAGAAAATCTACTTCCACTATGATCAGGAATATTTAGAATATGTTTAACTTTGAAACTTAAAGAGCTAAGTAAACTATAAAAATAATTTTTCTAACATTAAAATTTCATTAAAAGTCCAGCTTCAATCAATGTTACTGAAATCATTTCTCCAGGTTATTGTTTTATGACCATGTCGATTACTTACAAATCCTATAGAACAATGAATGACCCATCAGATGTATAGTACTCTCTAAACTGGACATACTTCTGCCCTCCCCCAACCCATGTAGACTCACCCACAGGGAGTCTTTAGGAACTCATAAATGGGCAATGGTAATAGTGGAAGAAGCTTTGAGTGAGCAGAGAAAAGACATTACACATTTAAAATTAAACTGGAAATCAGATTGTCATCTCTCTGATTTTGGCCCCTTTTTCACTGTGCCTTCTGCCTTTCCTACTTGTGAAACTAATGTAGTAAGGAAGAGCCCGTAGGTGACTCCCACATGCAAGCTGTGCTTCTGAATGCCAACCAAGAACCAGAGGGGAGATTCATATGAAAATGAGTTGTAAGCCAATTGCTGGAGCTTGTCCCTAACTTAGACTTTGTTCTAAAGGATGGGGGAGCTCAAACAAGGCTTTTTCCAGAATGTCCTGCCAGGGGATAATGCATCTGGCATCCTTAGAACAGTAAACACACGAATGAATGAACACCGGTAATGAAGTGTGCTTTTGCCTGTAGTATCTTCATACATAAATCATTATGAAAGTTATCATAGAGATAGGTAACAGCTCAAAGATTTGATAACTGGGGTCCTGGTTCTCTCGTTCTGTCTTTCAGGACAGACACTGAAGGCACTAGAGAAATTATATTGGTAGACACAACCAATGAATGCCTATATTTTAAATATTTTCTTTTCTAGGCATTGAAAGGAGGTGATGAGGGTATTACAATTTTCCCTAATGCTGAGAGATTGCACATTCTACTTGCTATAATATTATTCCTTTGGTGAACTTCCTTTTATAGTTCAGAAATTAATTAAAACAACATAGTCTCATTAATACATTCTGGACATTTTATAACTGATGCTACTGTCCCCCTCCATCTCCTTTATTTAGAGTCGCTTAACAAGGATATGTTCTTTCTCTTGCCTTTTTTGCACTTAGGCTGAAAGCTTAACCAACTCCATTCAGAAGTAAAGAAAGGAACAATGTGGTTTTGTGCTTCATACAGCAACCACTCTTATTTGTAAGGAAGAGCGTTCTCGGACTCTTTGGAGAAGCATCCATCTCCAGCCCCCATCTCCTCTTGGGCTCGCTTTCATAAGGCTCATCTCTACGTGTGCGTTGCCCTACCACAAGGGAGAGAACGGAGAGCTTTGGTCCTAGTTTAAAAGGGGAAAACAAGTGTCCTTGTTTCTAGTGAAAGAAGTAGGAACTAAGTAGTGGTAAAATAATGTATTCAGGCCCATTGCCCAGCCCCTTTCTGTATGCTTTCCATAAAAGGAACCAAGTCGAGGAAAAAAGGAGCGCTCTGGTCCGAGATCCTCCAAGGTCTGGGTTACAAAGAGTCGGGAGGGTGACGATTGTATGCTGGTTTTCCGCCCACGTAGAGCGCGGCCCCGGCCCCTGTTATCAAGTAAGTGCCAAGGGAATTCACTGCCTAAAAGGGTCACCTTAATCTTTGTAGTTTTATGTCAGTTGAATGAATTATTTAACTTAGTTGATCACTCACAGCCAGTCCTGAAATGGTCTCAGCCATCACTGGTGCATGCCACAGGAGTTGGCGGCGGTTAGAAGGGCTGCTCTCCACCAAGGCCCTTCCTTCTGGACAGACTCCGGAGAAGTGCTGAATTGTACTGGAGTCAGTCGTTGAAATCAAGTGTTCTGTTTCATTATGGAGTTGGTTAGGTCTCTAGGCTGCACAGAGTTCTCATGAGTATACTTGGCAGCTCTTAACGTTGTGAAGTGTTGCTTCTGGATCATAGTTGCCAACTCCTTAAACATACGAAATTAGTGCATCATCCCTGAACCACTGCAATTTGGTAGAATAGAAACCTTCAGTATGAGCAGTTGTTAAGAACAGATATAATAAATGATAAGGACAGTGTTGGGACTCATTTCTTTGAGTTATTTGCTTTAAAAGATACCTTTTGTTTAAAATTGCAATGTGTCCCTTATAGGAGGATGGAGTGATAAAACACAGGAAGTTTATTAAATTTTATTAAAGAACAAGAAACTAAATATATTCAAGGCATCTATATAATGTCTTCAAAAATATCTACTGAATTAGTAAGATATAACTTCAAACATAGAATTTTTTAAAACTTCTTAAATTCAGATTCCTTTTGTATAGTTTGCAAAGATGCTTCTGTAGAAGACAATGTCGTTAACAACATTTACCCTACAGAAACCAAGACATGTTAGAGGGACTTCTTTAAGATGAAGAAATAAAAGATAAAAAGTATGAATAATAAAATGGCAATAACTAAATATCTATCAACAATCACTTTAAATGTAAATAAACTAAATGCTCCAATTAAAAGACAGAGTAGCTGAGTAGAGAAGAAAATAAGACCCTTGCCATATGCTGACTGTAAGAGACTCACTTCAGATTGAAAGACATACACAGACTGAAAGTGAAGGGATGGGAAAAGATATTTCATGAAAATGGAAACACCAAAAACAGCTGGAATGGCAATATTTATACCGGACAAAATAGGCTTTAAAGCAAAGGCTGTAACAAGAGATGAGGAAGGATTCAATAATTTCACTTCAGGGTATTTGTCCAAAGAAACCCAAAACACTCATTCAGAAAGACATATGAATCTACATGTTCATTGCAACATTGTTTACAACAGGCAAGATATGTGTCCATCAAGGCGAATGGATAAAGAAATGGTGTGTATATGCAATAGAACATTACTCAACCATGCAAAGAATAAAAGCTTGCCCCCTGCAACAACATGGATTGGCCTAGAGGGTACTGTGTTCTGTGAAATAAGTCAGAGAAAGACAAAAGCTATACAATTTCACTTCTATGTGGAATCCAGAAAGCAAAATTAACAAACAAACAAAACAGAAACAAACTCATAGATACAGAGTATGTTCTGATGGTTGCCAGATGGGAGGGGGTTGAGGGGATGGGTAAAAAGGGTGCAGGAATTAAGAAGTACAAATGGGTAATTACGCAATAGTCATGGGGATGCAAAGTGCCGCATGGGGAATACAGCCAACGACACTGAATTGTAATAACTTATGTATGGTGTCAGATGGGTTCTGGATTTATCGGGGTGACCACTTTGTAAGATACACAAATATCTCACCACTATGCTGTATACCTGAAACTAATACAATAGTGTATGTCAACTGTTATCAGAAAAGAAAAAAATGACTGAAAGGAAAAGAAACCACTGGTGGCACAACGTAAGTGTGAAACCCTCCCACAGAGCCAGGCAAGGTGGGGGAAAGCATGTGCAGGTTGGTTAAGCGCACTAACGGTGGAGTCCGATAGACTTGGCCGCAGGTCCTGTTCAGCTGCTTGCTGATGTTGAAGGACCCTGGGCAAAGGGGCTTGTCGAAGCCTAGCTTTTTTCCCCACCCCTAAAACGACTAATTCATCAATAGCATCTACCTCTTAGGTGATCGTAAGGATTAAAGTATTTAGCAGCGTGGCTAGCCCGTGGTGAGCACTCAATACATCATCACTGCATTTTGTTAGCAATGATATGCTTCTTAATCTCCCAAACGGTGGTTCAGATTGGTGAAGAAGACAAAGGTGTCAGGTGGGTTCTAGATTTATCAGGGTGATCACTTTGTAAGATATACAAATACCGAATCACTATGCCGTATACCTGAGACTAATGAACACCTGAAACTAAGTTAAAAAAAAAAAGGGAAGAAAATGTGGAAGAAGAAAATTTTCATCCAGGATCAGCAAAGTGTCTCTTGGGAGACTGTAAGATAGGAAAGACACAGAGGGAAGAGGTGAAGAATTCTGAAAGTCACGTCCGTGAGGGGCCTGGCACACGTGGCAGCAAGAGAAAGGAGGAGGCCACGGAGATGATGACCCTTCCTGTTGTGACTGAGGACACCCTCCTGCCAGAAAGATCGTGAGATGACAAGGAAGACACGACTGTAAATCACAGCTAGCCATGAACGTGATAATGCATATGGTACTCTGTACACTACGGACCCAAAGAACACCTGCGTCTGTCAGTAAATGCAAAACCTCTCAGTCTCTACTCACCTGCTCGATTGTCGGTACCTTCCATTTGGGTTGTGGCTATGAATAAAGTACCTACTATGTCATGCTGTTTCAGACTTTGGCAAAGAATAAAAACACAATTATAAGTGTTGTACCTTTAAAGCAAGTTTCTCATGTTGGTGCCAGGTGGTACAGTTTGTTTTGCTTAGAAAGGAAAAATTCTTCCTTTGTAGAAAGAATAAAAATTTAAAAAGGTATTAGGTTACAATTTCTTAAGGTACAAAAAAGCAGTTTCATTTTAATACATTCGCCTTCTGCCCTTTAGTGCTGGGCTTGGAAAGCGAGGTGGGGTAAAGCATATTCCGCTCACAAACTACCTAGCCTTTGAGTCCAATTAACAGGTGGATCAGAAATTTATTTTTCTTAATAGAAGTTATATGTCTGGAATTTATTTAGTGGTTTTGGGGGGAGACTAGAAAACAGGACTGCAAATAGGGTGGGAAAATAAGCCAGAAAAACCAAGATCATTTCCAGTTGGATTATGATCTCAAGTAGATTCCGGAGAATGGAATTTCCATAATTCACAATCCTATTATTGGTTATTTCTGGAGCCTTTGGGGCTAGGGCAATATCCTCTTTTGAATCCCTGGCCTATTTCCTGGCCTGTTACCTTTACTTTCCATTCTGCATTTCACTAATTAATTGTTTTATATGCTAACAACTTCCTAAAAGGAATTAAGGTGGCTTGGTACAAATGCCAGAGAAATCAACTCATTAGAGGGAACAAAAAGAAAAGGAACTATGTTACTAAAAGAAGAGGCAGCTGTCCCACAATAGTAGCCTTAGCAGAATTATGATAACCGAGCAGAAATGCAAGCGTTCGAGTTCCCAGCCATCACTGAAAACATGTTCCCTCGGGTAGTGAGGACAAGGAAGAGTGAAACATTGAAACAAGCTCTGGAAGAGCCACAGCTACTTGAGAAAAACCGGGCTGGACTGTGGAAAGCCTGGTGGAGATGAGAGGAAGCGGTGACAATCCGCGCTTGTCACCCCACCCAAAAGGAGGGAATGGATTCTGCTAAAAGGACAACAGAAAGTATTTGAACAGGAGAGAAGTTAACACAGCTGGAAATGTATGTTCCTTATGCAAAAGCCCTCCCTTAAGAGGTTTCTGGATGCAATATTAATTCCAGACCAGGGCAGGAAATAACCGAATGTCACCCGAATGATCTGGAAGTTAAAGTAACCTCCTAGCATATGATTTACTTTCAAGGAAACAGTTTACTCTCGGATTCTGCCCAGAAAATTCACTTCAAAAAAAGGGAGAGGGAGCCACACACACACACACACACACACACACACACACACACACACACGCGCGCGCGCGCAGCTTAACTGCCTGGGCCCTGCAGAGTCAGGGCCAATTACAGGTAGAAGGAGCGAGAACTGAACATTTTTGTCAGTCTGGAGCTGCTGCCAGTACGTGGTGGAAGAGCAGCTGTACAGAGGCTCCCAGAGCTCTGCTGGCCCGTGTGGAGCCGCTTCCCCTTGACTTTGGTGGGTCCCGCCCCTCCCAAGCACATCTGGCAGGCACTGTCTGGCACTGGGCTCCTTGGAGCAGCCCAGCAGGCCTGTCTGCAGCCTCCACCAAGGGACAAGGCAGCTTTTCTTAACTGCCCACTCCCTTGGCTTTCGAGCTTTTACACTGCGTCTGCAACATCGTTCTCTGCGAAGTGGAAGACGTGCAGACAGGATGACATGTCCCAACACAGGTCCGGTGTCCCAGACCCGCTCTGATGGCATGTTATTTCCGCACAGTGAGAACACATGGGCCTTTGTGCGGTGTGCATCTGGAAAACTTCCCAGATCATGCATCTGCCCTCTGATTTACACCTTGCAGAATAAGGCTGACCTGCAGGAAAGCCCGAATCTCGAAGCAGTGGGTGGGCTGCGCTCCCTCCCCCAACCCCGGCCTCCTTCTTATTCTCAGAAACAATCGTGGGTGTTCCCACCTCCCCAAAACGCCCTCCTCTGAAAATGAAGGGGGAAAAGCTGCTTCCTGGCTGAGTAAAGCTGAAACACCTGTGTTCCAGAAACACGCAGATGTAGGCAGCACACACTGCTGCAGACCCATCTGCCCGGCCGCCTGGTGGTTTGGGGTGGCGAGCAATCAGGGCGGGAAACCCACACTGTAGGGAAAGCTTCTTTTGGTCCTCGTTATCCCCATTCCCTCACAATTCTTCCAGCCTTTCTCTCTCTCTGTCCCTCCCTCCCTCCCTCTCTCCCTCCCTCTCTCCCTCACTGTCTCTGTCTCTGTCTCTGTCTCTCTCTCTCTTTGGGTTTTAAAAGGCCCAAAAGATGGTCATATTTCAGGTGGTATCTTCCCTCCATCATTATTCATCCTGCATTTTGATTTGGGCTAGAAGGACCAATGGCAACAGAAGCAATGCCATACTCATACCAAGTCTGTCCTTTCCCTGACAGCTGTGACTCTTCAGCACACGTGAAATACGTGTTGAGCTTTCTTCGTTCTGAAAACATGTACTGAGCACTAACACGCCTGGTATTGTGCTGAGCACGGGAGGTATGGCAGCTGGCAGAGTGGCCTCATTGGAGCTCGTGGGTGAAGGCAGTAAAAATACCGGCACTGTGTACTGTAAAAAGAACATCGATTTTAATATATTTAATCGTATCACCATCTTTATTCTGTTGCTTTTATTTACAACCCAATTTCTTTTTCCCTCATACATACATAGAATGAGTCTAAATTGCTTAGTACAGTATCTAACACGGTGCGGGCAGCTAGTAACAATTCTGAGAATAATATGCTAAGAGTTGGCACCCCAAATTAGCAGGTCTTTAAACTCTGAGGATTATGCAAATGGTAAAAAAAATGTGCTGGGGTGTGGGGAATGGATAGGTGTGGGGGAGAGAAGGAGGTTATCAGTCAGGGCCTAAAATAAATTAGTTTTTGAACAATAATATTTTGTTGTTTGCTTTGTTAATACTCTTCATTTTGAGGTAACAGTAGCTGACAGAAGAGATACAGATAGTACGGAGAGTTCCTGTAGATCTTACACAAAGCTTCCTATAATGTCACATAACCACGGTATGTATGTGTATATATAGATCCAAACCAAGAAATTAATGTGGGTGGAATACTGTTAACTATATGACAGACTTGATTCAGATGCCACCAGTTTTGCCACGGACCTCCTCTTTCTACAGTAGGATCTAATTCAGGCTATCCTATTGCATTTGGGTTTTGTTTAGAATTAAATGAGGTATTTGTCTGTGCTCAGCAGGCGTCCTCTTGTCATGATTTCACCACCTGGAGGAGGCAGTGGGGCCCCTTGGGATCTGTAAAATGTGGAAAAGGGGATAGGAAACAAGACAAAGCAGAAAGATGGGGAAAGCTTCTGTGGTTCTCATATTTTTTTAATCTATCTGCAGCGAGAAAAGAATGACTGAGAAAAGTGGTTTCCTGACCTTGCCTATCTTCTCAGCCCTGGGAAAATGAAAGGTCAAGTACTCTCTTTGGATAACCTTGTTAATCTCCAGGGGCCCCACAGCCAATTAGTGGGATGCAGCCCTGCATTCCTCTTTCCATTTCAGAGATGGGGAAAACGAAGCTCTGCCTCCTGACCGACGGGGTTAGGATCTCGGCTGCCTGTCAAATGTGTCATAAGACTAAGGCTTGATTCGGGGGACTCCAGCTGAGCCCTGAGGTCTTAGCTGCTAACCCTAATCCTGATTACAGGCAATGGCCTTGATTTGCAGGGATCCAAGGCCAGTGCTTTTACAAGGAAAAGTTGGGAGCAGAAACTGAAAATGGAGTCCCTGACTGCATGTGGGCTGGGGGAGGCGGGTCTGTATTCCTGTAGTAATGAACTCCGGCTGGCACGGAGCTGAGTCTAGTAATTTGCAGTTGGTTTGAGCTGCAATCACCAAGCAGCTAAGTCATGTGGGACTTTCCTACTACGTGTGATGTTTGAAAGCCAGTGACTTGGACTGCCCAGGTGTGCTGTGGACCTTGAAGTGCAAAATGCTGTGGAGACGCACTCCGAACAGAGTCCTTGCCTCCCGGACACAGGGACCCGAGCTGCAGACTTCAGAGCGGTTCACTGCGTAGCTGTGCACTTTCGCTGAGCCCGACTGGAGCACACTTCCATGGCAGGCATCACGCTGACTGTACAGATCATCCATCTTAGTCAAAATTACAACCAGGTCTCCTTGCCTCCCTCCTCCCTGCCCCATCCACTCCCTTCCTTCACGGTCAAAGAATCAACGTGAAGCGAAATGTGTTCATTCCTTTCCACCAGCAGCGCGGCTGCCAGGGAGGGGGACCCTCCCTGGATCAAAGAGGCCTCTCTTGCAGGACCGTGTGTGGCAAAGGAGCTTTACTCCCGTCTCTCTCCCTCTCTCTCTCTCTCTCTGTCTCTCTCTCAACACTAGCCATTCTTTTATAGTTTCAAATGAACATTAAAGAACAATGACACAGTGATTCACGGCTGTGATAAACAAAGAAGTAGGGACCCCTCCACAATAAAACTCTATAAAATGCCCAAACTGGCACGTTTTAAATGACTCTTTAGTAACAGAGGGGAGAAAAAATGCCTATGAGGTAAATCCTTCACCGGGGAACTCACCAGGGAGACTGGTAAAAATAAATTGCACAGCTCTAATTTTCCTAGCAGCTTCCATGCTATTCTTTGAAACTGAGTGCGAACCCCTTGGCCTAATCCCAAGAGCCGATCTATAGTAAATAGTGCACACTTAATGCCTAAGTTCCTTTTTAGCACCATTCAGACAGTGACTGCAGCCGCGGAGCTTAGTCATAGCAGACATTTTTGTGGTGAAAGCATTAAACCCACATGCAGCTCTCTTTCTGTGGCCACTGGGGGTCATGCTCCCTTCCCATTAGCTGAATAAATCATAAAGTCGGCTCGGACCACCCAAGGAGCAGGACCAGAGAGCCACAGGCGATGCCTGCAGCCGCTTTTTCTTTTCAGAATCTACAGGGGAGGGGAAAAAAAAGGGCAGAAAAAGAAAAACAAGGAGAAACACGGCACAACAGACTGGCTGTAGGGAATCATTTGATTTTTTTAAAAAATGTGATTTTTTTCAGAGTAACCTGGAGACTTGTTTATTTGCTTATGTATTTGTTAAAAGCAGGAAGCCCGATTTAAGAAGGAAGGCAGCTCGAAAAATAAAGCCACATGCATGCCTTTTGTCATACGCTGGAGTTTGCTAACCCCAAAAAGAATTTTTTTCTCTCTCCCCCCCCGCCCCACCCCCGTGGGTTTTAAATTAAGGAAGGCCACCCTGTGTGGCCGGGGTCTTCAGGTGGTTCCGATAAGACATAATGCAGACACAACCCGGGGGGCTGCGCATCCGGCTGCAGGACACGGCCGATCGGGATTTAACAAGGAATCAAACCTGTTGTCTAATGTTCCCTGTGTCAGATGACTCACTCTGCCCGGAGAAGGATGGCCAGGGAGCAAGGTCTGCGAAGTCACGTTCCCATCAATCAGTAAATAAGATAAGAAACAGGAATTTTAAATACAACTATTAGCCGGCCACTGCCATGGCATCAGCAAACCGAAGCTCATTAGGTTAAGCGGCCTTTCCGAGGGAGGAGGGGGAAGCTTGGCTGAGAGGACGGGTGGGGGTTTTGACTTGATTTGTTACAGTGTGCTGAACTTTCAACAACTGCCCCAGTCTAATAGGCAACTGACATTGGGACCGTTTTCCCTGCCAAATCTACTACCCTGCCTCCATGTAAAGTCTGGTGAAAAGGGAGGTGTGTTCCAGGTGGATTCTAATGATTTCCCCAAGACCCCTGGACAGGTAGGGTGTAGGACACTGAGGGAATCTAAAGCTGAATGAGGGTTGGTCACCTGTGTTTCCATGAACATCTCTGTTGTCTGGTAAGTTTGTGATTTTGAGAATTGTTTGCAGGCTGTTTTTTCTTTTGTTTTGTTATTTAAGAGAATGAGGTTCTTAAAGTAATAGAGTGTATTTAATCTTTCCTGAAAGTCAGGATAAAACAGGCAATTTCTCCATGATTGTCCATTCAAAACTCTGCCTCAAATCTCTCCAAAATCCTCATCTTCAGTAGCCTCGTCACAGGCTCAAAAAAGGACAGCCAGTCGGTACTTGCTGGGACACATTATGTGGTGATTTTGTGACTCATGCCATCAGGGAGGAGGGCAAGATCACTTACACCATTTATGACTTCACATGTGAGTCGTAGGGTCATAGTGAAGCGATTCCAACTGTCGACAGTCCATGCCCTAGAAATCACAGCCAGAAGGCCAGTGAAACCACCTCCAGATAACCTACAGCCATTACAAATGCAGTCATTACAATCTTCATTTGCTAGATTACATTCAGCTTTACGTAATAACAAGCTCCTTCCATGGTGCACCAAAAGTATTTTAAATAAAACCCTGTGCTCACAAACTTTCACTCATCTTTGGGGAATGACTTTCATTTCTCTTTTTTTGTGCACGTGTTTTCCACATCACTGAGAAACAAAATAGTCTCGAACAGATGCTCTGAAGCCTCCTTCCTGAGTCAGAGGGCTGGGAAGAATCAGGCCCACGGTTGAACGGTGTCGAGCTGCCTTTCTGGGACCTACCCACTCCGTCTTGGAAATGGGTCCGGGTCCTCTACTCACCACGGACACAACACAGACACAATGGCCTGTGTACGCAACTGCAGGGCTCTCTGCATTGCAGGACAAGGTGAACAGTCCCAAAGAAAACAGTCCAGAGGAATACAAGCTGTACTGAAAAGTGATGAAATTTAAGACAGACTTCAGAGGCAAACTCCTTTTATTTATTATTAGACATCAATTACTGGGAAGATTAGCTCTTATTTTGTATAATGTGCAACTTTCTCTCGTTTTGTTAACCTCAGCCAGAACGGGTCATCTTTTGTGTTGCTGAAACTGTGTGTGTGTGTGTAAGCTGAGAGCCTTGTATAGAAACTATATCATTTGGATGCGCATGGACTGGAAATGTGTACACCGTAAAGGTTGTAGGTAAAACACCGAGAAGCTGGAACGCTGAGCAATAAAGACAGGGGCATGGAAGTGGACTACTTTAGGATTATTTGTGTCCACCACGAGTGGGCCCCCGAGAGCAGCAGGTATGTCTTTCTTCCCTTTTCCTCTTTCCTTCTCAACATTAGATGTCTACTGCTTCTTAGTATCCCACAGCTGCTAGCCGAGTTTCTGTTTCTCCCCAGCCTCTACTGTGATCCAGGACTTAATTTTTGAATAAGGACCTTTGGGTGCAAATAGCCAAGTCCTGTGGGCAGCATCCAGCACCCTCCTCATCACCTCTATGTCCACACTCCTCCCAGATGTCCCTCACCCTGGCCTCCTTCTGTAGAAAAGCACCAGGGGACCCCTGAGTCTAGGCATGCCTCTAAGGTCTTCTAAGATTATCATTATCATCTAACACAACTTCGCTGCTGGACCTGGGACATCTTTTCATCCTCTCTGTTTCTTGTTGTGTTAGCACATATAAGGCCTCAAAAACATAAATGGAAGGTAGAAGAAACTGTTGCCTGTGTTCTGTTTCAGAAAGGTCTGGGGAGGAAGGGAAAGAGAAAGGTGATAGCTGTGGACAGGGCAGCAGATGGAACACATGGCCCCCCCCTCGAGGAGCATACGGTCCATTAGGCAAGACGGATATACAAACAGATTATGGCATGACAGTGTGAGGTAAGATACAAAGGAATATATGCGCCACGTAGAAACAAAATAGTGGGTGGCAGGCCAGGTAACAGTTCGGAAGAGTGATGGGATAAATGAAAGAGCCAGATGATCAAAAGGAAACATGGAGAAATACAAGCTCAGCAGGGAAAATGACCCTCAACCCATGAACACAGAGGCAAGGAGGTGACCATGGAAGTGAAGTGATGGGGCGTGCTTAAGCAGGGCAGGCATGGCGTTGAGTGCTCACTCGCTGTTCCTGCTGGTGTTGGGAACAAAGCAGTCTGCGGGTTGGGGTGGGGCAGGTGGGGAACAGAAGATTACGAAGGGTAGACCAGGGTGGTCTGTCCACTGAGAAGAACAAGAGAGCTGACCAACAGGGAGTAAAGAGATGGATAAATGTCACAAAACTTCTGAATGAGTTGGGAAGGCAAGAGATTGTAATGTTGCCAGTCATCTTGGCCATGCAATTTTCCCTGATAGCACTGAGCTACAATGACAAGGGTTAGAGGAAGCAGATTTTAACGTGTAGGTTTGGCGTTCAAAAATGTCATAGGTACTGGTAAGAGAGTATGTCGTATGATTGCCTAGGAAGTCTAGGTTGGGCAAATGCTCTTTAGTGCTGTTTGGATAAAGTTCAAAGTTCTTAAACGCTGACCCACTAACTCACAGGACTTATCCCCTGTGACGGCTCCGTCACCCTTCATTCTTTGGCTCAGCTTCTATGCCCAAGGCTCACTGGGGCATTTTTAGTTCCTTTGCACACACCTTCAATGTCCAGATATCTCACACTGATCTTTCTCTGGGAACACCCTTCAAACTCTGCCTAGCTAAGCTTCTCCTCGTCCTTCAGTTCCTACTGAAGTGCAGAAACTGTCTCAGAGACACGTTTCTCGGAGAAACAATCTTAGCTTCCGACCTTGGTAGGCGCCCCCTGCACCTGTGCTCTATTCCCTAATGCTCACCACGCTTGAAATGACTCACCCCCTACCTTTCTTCCCCTACATATTTCAAGTTCAGTGAGCGTGTTTCTCATATTTATGACCACATCCTGTGTCTTTCATGGTGCTCTGCTCACAGCAGATGCTCAGCGAACGTTGCTGAGAGAATGATGACGTGACTTGATAATCCTAAAAGGCACTCTCAGGGCTACGAGGTGGGAAGTCAGAGAGAGAGCGCGGACAGATGGGGGCATGCTGGAGGTCAGATTTCAGAGCGGGAGAGGTTTCTCACAGGAACACTGCTCAAGGTGAGCCGGAGGAAGACAGGGTTGCTGCTTAAGGTGAGTGGCGGTCTTCGGAGCTGAGAGTGAAGAAGCTGGAAGGCCGGTGTGTTAGATGCTCCTGTTTTGTTGTTGTTCAAGTGGCTACTGAAGGCACTCAAGACCTTGGTGCAAGTGTGGCTGGAAAGCAGCATAAAAATCTGGAGTCCAAAACAGTTAGGGAATCAGGGAGAATGATGGACAAATCAGTAGATAACATACCCATGGAATAGTGGGCAGTGAAGCTACAAGGTTTGCCATTCAAGGGAAGAAGGAGGCGAGTGAGCATCATCACGGTTTCCGCCATACT
Source organism: Tonatia bakeri (assembly GCA_004024845.1). Taxonomy (NCBI): domain Eukaryota; kingdom Metazoa; phylum Chordata; class Mammalia; order Chiroptera; family Phyllostomidae; genus Tonatia; species Tonatia bakeri. Next base: position 64,423 of record PVIA01007134.1, on the reverse strand, counting down.
GGAGCAGGGCAGCCTGCCCAGGATATCTCTACATAGTCCTCGAAAGTACCGTGCATATTACTTAGAAAGATTTTTTTTTAACAAGTTCCTAAACTAGGTGGTTTTTGCTGTTTAACAAATGGTTAATCAAATCATTAGATTAGACAGAAAACTGCATTTCAAAAGCATTGTCATTTATTTTTTCCTCCTTAGCGCTTAATACTATTTATCAAAAAATGTATTTCACATGTGAGCATCTGTCTCCCCACAGCGATAAGCTTGGGGAAAGGGAAGTGTTGATCAGTCTTGTTCACCGCTGCACACTCAGTGCCTCCCCAGGGCCCAGTGCTCGTGGGCACCCACTCAATGCTCCTCAGATGCATGAAGGTCACTCGGCGACAGATCTGTGTTCTTCTGTTAATGGTCAGACCAGTTCAACTTGTATTGATGAATAAGGTGTGTCTCAATTTTTAAATCATCTCTAAAGTTATTTGAGGAACATTTCTGTGCCTGTGAAAGACCTAGCATTTGTTGTTTTCAGTTACATACACATGAGTGTGACATACTTATGACAAACCTTTCTGAAAAGTGATTACTAGATTCCAAGCCCTATGACATCTGTGTGGGCCATACAGACACATCCTTGGTTATATATCCTTGGAATATATCTTGGTTATAAACTGTAAGCATAATGAACAGCTTCTACCCTTCCCATCAACACAGAGCGAATGTGCCCATATGAATTGGGCTAAAGCTAAATGTTCATGAATCACTGCCCTAAGGTGTTGATTTCTTCAATGGCACTTCCAGTAATTTCCTTAGAATTCAAGCCCAGTTTTGTTTTTTTTTTAAATCACAGGTTATGTTGCTAAATACTGAGCTCCTTATTTTCCTGTGAGGTTTTTTTTAGAGAAAAAAAATCGTTTATTTATGAACTAAGTAATACATAGTATCAAAACCAATTACTGGTGTAAGCAGTGCTCTAACGTCTAATTTCTTTTCAGTAACAAACTATTGCAAAGGAAATTCTACTTTTGTGGTACCACCTTGAAACACAGGCCATCCTTCTCTGCTGTCAGCATGCAGCAGGAGGGGAGGCGGGCCTTAGAAGGCAAAGACGCTCTTGTGACTGTGCTGGTTTTATTTTATTTTATTTTTTTTCTGTGACAGAGCAGTTCCATCCAGGAGAGTGCGGAATGCCACCACCCAGGGACTCACCGCACAAGGGCTCCCTGATCTGGGTCCCTGATGAAACAACTGGGCATCACAGGTCTCGGATGGTGCGCCTAGGGCTGCTGGATGTAACTACTAAAAACACAGAATGGCCAGCGAAATCAGAACTGCAGATAAACAATGAACGATCTGTGGTGTAAGTAGGTCCCAACTATTGCACGGGACTCACTCACGCTTAAGAAAAATGTTTTTAAATCTGAAGGTCAAATTTTGTTGGGTGTCCTTTATTTAACCTGGCAGTCCTAAGTGCGTCCTTGTTACCCTGTTACAGCTTGCAGCACTGAGACCCCCACCCGTGTGGACCCAAGCCATGCAGCTGCCTGGAGTGGGTTTCTGCCTGTGTTGTAAGGGGTGGAAGGGAATGGATGGATCGTCAAAGAGTGAGTGGCCACAGGAATATGCTCATTTTCATTGCAAGGCCTTGGCTTTTGATGCATCAATTAAAGGAAGGTAAAAATGAGGCTTTGACAGTGCAAATAGAAAAGGCTTTCACAGATGTAATAGGTAATGATGCACAGCACCATTAAGGAGGCCGCAAGCGGATTTGGGGGCAGCCAGCAGCCCCATCCCCTGCCCGCTTGCGCCTGGTGCCTATGTATTAAGGGAAGTGGGGCAAGATTGGAGAGACTCAACTTGTAAGCATATCTCTGACAGTTTACTTTTAATAACGTTGTTTGTATTGTGGGAATGAATAGAAAAAGAAGTCATCAGTGGCAGTTTTCATACTCCTAAATGCCACCAGATAGCTAAACTATGCGGGAAGCTTCACTTTGTCAGCTCACTAGCTGTGAGTTTTGTGTGTAAACCTGGGGGAAGAGTCCCCTGATGGTAGGACATTGAACAATTGAACAATCGGTGACTAATGGGGATCCAACTATTTTACACACCAATTCCTCTAGAATACTAGGTCTGATAATATTTTCTTGGCAGATTCATAGCAAAATTTGAGCACAGAAAATCCAGTTGGACACTGCTGATAGTTTATGTTTTTTTTATATCAAATTATTTCCTTCGGTAATGTTGAGGATGGTAAATATGGGTCCTAGTCCCAGCTTGTCATGAGCTGTGTCACTACACGCGGCATTCAGTGACCTCGGAGCTTCACGCTCATCTTTAAGATGCAAACGCTCATGTCCATGCTGCTATCCCCACGGAGCACTGTGAGTGAAGTCGTGACTGTAACGAGGTCGATGCTTTGAGAAACACTATGGAGAACACCAACGTTCACTCCTGCTCGTACGCGTTAACCACTGGTGCTGAAGACTGTGATGAATGACCCAGGCTCCAGTGGAGCCTGAGTCAGTTCCTGCAGGAGGTTTGAGGGTTGGGGTGGCGCGAAAGGTTTGTAACAGCACCACTGCAGGACAAGCTTTGGTTCTGAGAATGGTGCTTACTAGAGCGTGCACAGCTCTGTCTTAAGTGTCCTCTCAGTAAGAAACAAGGGTAAGGCATGGATCCTGTCCATGAAAAGGTTCCAATACTTTCAGGAGAGAGAGAGAGAGAAGGGGGGGGGAGAGAGAGAAGACATGCTTGCTGCTAAAGAAAAAATGCAAGATAGTTTACAACTTCAGTGCCCAATGACTGGTACTGGCAGCAGGTTCCATTAGAGATCTCAGGAGAGAGAACATAATCAATGTAGGGTCATTATTTTATAGAGTTAGTCTTCAGATGGTTAGGGAGGGACTTAGAGAATTAAAGAGGAAAGGACATGCTAGCCAGGGGCATTGGATAGCCGATCAAAGTTGGTAAGGAGGCTAGTTTGGCTGGATCGAAAATCCCTGCTAGAAATAATGCAAATAAGATTAACATATAACAGTGCATTAAAAAAAAAAGGCTGAATAGGTAGATCACTCAAGGCACTGGAAGGTCTGGAACACCAGGCTGGAAGTTTCGAAGTGATGTATCTACTCACAAATAAGTACAAATGAACTGCGTGTGCACACAAGGACACGCATATTTAATATACATTCTCTATTTTGAACAACTGACATCGCCTCAGAATATGACTTAAAAAACCTTCTACTTCCAGAGAGGTCCCCCAAGGGCCGAGCAGATTTTGGAAACTGTAGCCATCATTAGCAAAATCTATCACAGCTGGCAGCTGCTTCATGCACTTTTACGAGGTTCACGGCTTCTGCAGTAATCCTTTTCCAGATTGCTGCGGTCCCTATCATGGGTTTATCTGCTGCTGCAACTTGCAGTTCTGCCACAGGATGCTGTAGGGTCTTCCCGTCTACGCTGTGGGGGACAGACAAGGTCCACCGTGGTCTTGCTGTCTTTCCGTCTCCACACGCGTCTCACCTAGGGACAGTCTCCACGTTAACGCTGCACAATTGGCTGCGTTACAGACTTGCGTTAATTTGCTCCTGCTAGTTAATGTTAACTAATGGCACGAGTGATTTTGATGAATTACTAAAGAGCCTGAATCAATTCCTGTAGCAAGTCCAAGTCTTGGAGTGGCAAGAAAAAAAAAAGATTGGCACAAATACCACTTTGGAAAGAGTTTTGGTTTTTGAAAGCGATGCTTGATCGAATGGTGTCTCATTCTGCCCACCAGTCTCCTGAAAGACATCCTGGCCTTACGGATTTAATTTTATGCATCTCGGTCAATCAGCACACTGTTAGACACTGTGCCGCCAAGGAAAGAAAATGCAGCGATGGTTTTTAGCCATGTTGCCAATGAAAATCTTACATTGACTAAATCTAACTTTCTTTGTTGCGTCTTCGCACATGGCTGTGGAGTATGGATTTAATAAAAGCTGACCTATTACGCAAGTCTCTGTTTCAGTCCATCAGTGAGGAGGAATGCCCTGACTGTGATGATGTCAGCAGGGACACAGGAGGACAAATCTTCATTAAGTAGCTCGAACATCTTCATCAATGCCAGCTGGGAAGCTAAGGTTTTTCAAAAGTTGCCAAGGCCCGTGAGAACAGAAGCTTCGTGAACATTCAAACCTGTGCTCTCTGCAGGTCTCTGTCAACCAAAATTATGTTTATACTGCATTCAGGTCAAATCTGCCCTGTGGTTTTAGAATTTGTGCTGCAGCGTTCCGATCAGAAGGCCACCTAGGCATCAAGGAGACGTCCTCAGAAATCATGCGTCATTGTCTCATTCTCATGCATCATGGACAGGCCTCTACAGACGTCTAAGTGAGTCTTTCACAAATGACTTAAGGGACGAAACGCTTGGAGAGCCCAGCACACAGGCCCTGCTGTGGGGGCATTTGCTACTGTGATGGCTGTTACCGTTTATCATGAACTGTCTCAGGACAGCTGTGTGTGCCAGGGTACAAGAACTCTGTCGTATTCTGCAGACTAACTCCTTCAGGCATGTTTAAACCCTGGTAGATGGCCATTTCTTTAAACCCTGGGAGGTTTTTATCTGCAAAATTAACATGTATATTTAGGAAATAAATCCAAGTTTTAATAGAAAGAATATTTTATTTTTTGTCCCAAATGAGAATGTCTCTATTTTGGACAAAGAATGAACATAGCCTGCTGCTTGATACTAAACATACACAGATGGGGGGTTTGACCAAAATCTTAAACTCCCTGCTCTTTGCATTCTGTTACATTTTCTTCTTAACTTCATGTCACCTTGCAGGCCTGAGCATTACTTGATGAAATCATCTCTCAAGTTCCTGTGGCAGAGATGGCTGTATTAGATAGTAGGTACCAAACATCTATTCTGCCTCTTTTAAAGCAAGGTACCATATTTTTATTTTCCAGCCTCCTTCACAGATAGGGGAAGACAATGGTACATAGGAGGAAGCTGAGGAGCAGAGCTTCCAGAAAAGTCCTTTCATAGTTCCAACAGCTCTTTTACTCCTCCTGTATCCTTGTTCTCATGTAGAAAGTGGACAAGATGGCTGGAGCAATAGGGACCATCCTGAGAGCATGAAGTGACTTTGAGAATGGGCACCAGTGAGGAAACAACAGACACAATGAAAGGATCCTGGGAGGCTGCGGATACTGTGGAGCCTCAGAATGTTCCCTGGGCGGGGGTCCCTGGACTTGGTTTACATGACAGAGAACTAGACCCTGCGTTATCGCAGACACCTTCCATCTTACCTTCCATCTTAATTTTTAAGGACCTGTACTAATTCTGAACTAACACTATGTCCAGTCTTTTGACCTATAGAAATGTTTTTGAATATCTTTTTTCCTTAAAGGTGTTTGGCCCTGCCTGAGGATAGAAACTCCTTAAAAGCTAGGAACTGGATGGATGCCTGTGTAACCTTTCTTTGGCACTTACCCGCATCATATACGGCAATGAGGCTGTTGATAAGTTACCTTTGTTGCTGACTAAACCATCTGAGGTCCTAAAGATGGGAGTTTCCTGATCAGAGACTGACTACATATTGGTATTGATGTATATAAAAAAATATACATGTGTCAATGCTATTCTCAAATCTTTTTTTTATTTTATTTTAATCATTGTTCAAGTAGTTTTCTCCCTTTTACTCCCATTCCAGCTCACCCACCCATCCCTCCCCACTTCTCTTCCATTACCATCCTCCCCCTATTTTTTGCCCAAGTGTCCTTTAAATTTGTTCCTGTATATCTTTCCCATTTTCCACTGAAACTCCCTCTTGCTATTCTCAAATCTCTAACATTTGCCTTTTTACCTATGTGTTTCTTTATAACATTGCTTTGAACCAGAAAAGTAGCCTTATACATAGATTTTTTTTGGGGGGGAAGGAAAATTAACTAGGAAAGAAAATACCAAGTTGCCACACTTGTTTTACAGATTCACTTATTTTGAGAAATTAAACTCATCCATTCCCTTTGAACCTGAAGTTGTACCTGAGCATGAAAGGGTTAGTCATTTCTCACAAGCTCTGAACACAGCCTTTATTCAATTCACATATCGAACAACAGCAGTCAGAGGGATAAATACATAAAGATTTTTGCTGAATGGACCACCATACGGAAGACTCTGGTCTGATCAATCTTTTCCTTTGGCCACTGGTTTAAGGATAGTTTTTTCAGTAAGACAGAACATACCTAGCCTACCAGAAAGTTTGTAAATAGCAGTTCAATACACAATTTTAGGAACAGATTCTCATCTGTTATAAATATTAACTGCATTAGAATTTATCTACAGTTTACCAATAAACAAGTTTACCTTAAAAATGTGTCAGTTCTCTTTGTTTGGTTTTGAGTAGACCCAGAAATATGTACTGTTTCCTCTTAGAACATTGTTTTCTTCATGGGTTCCCCAATGAAGAGAGAAAACGAGGAAAAAGGCAGAGGCAGATTAAAATGTCACTTTTTTATGGATAAGGTCTAGGATGGAGAATAGGCGTTTCATACTGGACCCCAGAATTAAACCAACGAGGCCACTGCATCTGGCACCCCGGTTCCTTCCCATATGCAGCCCTGGCTGGGAATACTCGGAGCAGGAGGACTCAGACCGGAGGCCGTGCTTTCCGAGAGCACTCGGCTCCGAAGTACACAGTGGGGAAGAAGCATCGGGTCCCACAGGTCCAGTTCATTTCCCAAATCCCTCAGTCCAGTCAGTCTTTCCATCTTCACTGATGAGCAGGGGGTAGGGGCTGGGAGACCAGAGAACAGGAACGTAGGGAAAACATCTCTCCTTGTGGCAGACGGAGGGGTAGGGAATTGACAGCTCCCCCAAGCCCACTTCTCACACAACTCCCTCCCGTATTTCCAAACCAGCATTCTTCACATGGCTGATTTCAGTGCTTTCCACGTAAAGTTTCTAGTAATTTCGGGTTTCGTATCCACTGATGGGATGACAAAGCTTGGTCAACAATCTTCAATGCTTTTTAACAACTAGTAACTGAAGATAGCTTGAAACATTTCCTGAAAGGTGTGAGTCATCCCCGCAGGAACAAGGAGTGGATTCATCGAGAGGCTGTCTGAATCAACAGCGAGGAAACCCAAGTGCTCTGTGGCACAAACCGCACCGGGAGACGAAAACTGATGTCACTGGTGTGTCTGCTGCTAGTGGAGAAGGGGCCAACCTCACTTTGCCAAGTTCAAGGGCTTCCCCGTTGTCGCTGCCCTAGAAGGAGCAGACAAGCCAGGAGGGTGGTGGCAAAGTCAGAGACCAAGCTGGCCTCATGGGTCGAGACTTGTTTCAGCATTCAGGCGAGTCCAACTGCTGCCCACTTGTCCAAATTCAACAATGTCCATTGTAGTTCTCAAATTATGGGTTGAGTATATCCACACTTATATTTAAACCTACTGTTATAGATAACACTGACTTTGCCATTCTTGTGCCATTTAACTTTGAGATGCAAGCATCCAGTGCCTTTCTGTTCTTAAAAAAATTACCAAGCTCTACTTTTTAATATACATAACTTATGAAGAAGACCTTAACTTTACAGCCTTTTGGATTAAATCTACTGAATTCCCTTACTTCCCACACTGCCGTGCGCTCACTCACAGAGATCTCCCGGTACACAGTGTTTGATCTCTGAACCCCAGCTCCTCCACGGCAACTCTCCATTTGAAATCACTTTTCTAAGAGTGATGCACATCTTGGGCATCTGAGTATATTTGTAGAGCTAGTAGTTGTGGTAACAAGACTAAGTTTACATGTCTGTCCACATCAGCACCATGTACTCAAGATGGATTTCAGCTGCCAAAAAGGTCGCTCCCAGCGGCTCTCACAAACCTGTCTTTATGCCCTTGTTTATTATGCTCCGTGTAGTAGATGTCTTAGGCACTGAAACAGCACAGCCGTATATCAACAGCTCTCTGGTGGTTCCGAATGGTCTAAACAAGAGCGAGGGTGCGCTGAACCTCCCATGTAAACTTTATACAACAGATTCAGCAGAACTGTAATTATTTACAAAATGATGGCATGAGAAATCTCTGGATTTATATCTTACGTTAAAGTAACTTAGATGGTGTCCACATAATTCTTGAAGTCGTGGTGGGTTTGCAATTTATTTTGTTTTATTTTGGTTGCACTTGATACAGCTCTAAGGCTATTTTCATTGAAATTTCAAAAAAGAAAACAACTAAGACTGAACAGGTTTCTGAAATGTGCGCAACCATGGAGCCCGGTGCAGATGCGGTGCTGTGGCAACTTGAACTTGCTCTTGCACGGACACAAAGTGTGGTGCATTGGGTATAAAATGTTAAATCCAGTTTTGTTTGTTTGTTTTGTTTTGTTGCTGGTTTTTAGAATTAAAACAAAATCATTAAGAAAAAATATAACATTTCAGAGAAATACCTAAATCAGGTGGAATTTAGAACTCCATGTGCCTTTTTTTTTCCATTTTTTTTTAATGTCCAAAGCAGTGAATCTAAGCACAAAGCTCCCTTTGAGGTCAAGGGGACTCCCTGTTTGCGCTGGCATCCCTGGGTGGAGATGAAAAAAGGAAATGAAGTCTCTGAGAATGGAAAAACCCGGTTTCGTTGGCGATTATAGCCCCCGAGTTAAATGATACAATGGCATCAAAATCTCACGTATACTCAGAGTTGGGTGCACACCAATTTGTAAACGATGTTGCTAAGAAACACATTAAAATAGTTTTGTCACGCATTCAAAACTCAGACCATACTTCAAATTCTCCCTCCAAAGTGGGACCTAGCAGCACTGAGGACTTGAATGGGGGGGGGGGGATCTCCCTTTTCTTTTACTCCCGGGAAGTTAAAATTTCTGCCAAGAAAAGAAAAAGATAATGTAATTTCCAGAACCCTTTGTTCACATATCAAAATTACTTTGGGTATGTTCTATGGAGATATTTCAGTGGGTGGTTACCCACGAGAGCACGAATAATCTGCTATGAAATGCTATCTTGTTACTGTCAACATCCTTTTCAAGCTTTAACTAAATATTGCTCAGAACACTACAGTAGGAAAGACAAGGTGATTATCATACAGTCTTCTCGCAGCAGGAGAACTGAAAGAGGAGCAGTTAGTAAGTGCTTTACTCCAGGCAAGAAAAAGCAGAGGGGTGGAAATGAGATGAGACCCCAGTGCAGTGCCGTGTTCCGCACCCAGGCCCAGTGCAGGACTGCCTGCTGACCTGGGAGGGCGGAGGAGAGAGTCGGGTCATCGGTAGGACTCTCCCGGATCACTGCCTGGGAACAATCAGGCCAGCTCCTCCAGAGAACGCGCATTTCTCCAGACCTGGGGGAAGTCGTGATTCACAGCGCACCACGGGGAAGACTCCGCCTACTACTAGCACATCCTGTCACAAAATCAGGCCTGCATCTGACCTCCTCCTGCGGCATCGTAAACATGTGATCAGTCCATCCTGAAACATCACAGAACTGAGTTCATTTTTGAAAAGTAAACTAGTTAATAATTTCTCTCTCCAGCAATGAGCTTTTTCCTGGGAAAATATGAAGGCCAAGCCAGGGCCGGCAATGAGGGGACAGAAATCTACAGAGCTGGGAAACGAGGTTTGGTTTGCCAAGAATAGATGTATTTTGAGAACTTTGGGCTTCCCATTATAGGAGGTCTCTGCTTCATTTTTCAAATATAAAATGGCAATAATGGAGGAGCTTCACTGGAAAGACTAGGGAAAAAAACGTAGTAAAATAGGTGTTTATATTTTTTAGACCCATTATTCTCAGAATCTTTGATATTATCACATTTTATCATTCTGTAGTTGATTTTACACAAACTATCGTGTCTTGTAAAGTCTTACTTGGTATACATTTATTTTGAAGATTAAAGTGATACATAATGGCACATAAACTTCTCTGTCTTTAGTTGGAGGCATTGAATTAAGAGATAATTTCACGGCACATCTTATTCAAGATGCCCCCAAATGTAGTCTAAACAGGTGTCAGAAAACCAGGTTGATCTTCGCTACTTGGCATAAACTTTATTTTATCGCCTTTTAAAAATGAAGTTCATAAATAATGGAAAATGAAAATAGCTTTGTTTTATATTCATAACAATAACACAAAGAAAATATGACCATCAGAAGTAAACCCTTAAAAAGATGTAAACCAGTGGTCCATCTGTTAGAAGCAATACTTGTCTTTTGGGTACAAGATATGCATTGAGCTGCACAAGAGATTCAAAATCCGTTGAACCAACAAAAACCTCAGTGGAAACAATATTAGATTTTTTAAAAGCTAGGCTTCAGGAAGGAAGGGAAGCTCTCATTTGTCCAAAGAACTGTCAATTATCCAGTCTAAGGGGGTGAACAAAGTTACGGACAATTAAAACAAAAAAAAGAAGAAGACATAGTCTCTTAAAGAGCATGAACTTGACTCCTTTCTGCACTCTATCGCCATCCTCCCCTCAGCTCCTCCCTGTAGACGCTGGGCTGGGGCTGACTGCATCACAGATGGTTCGGAAAGAGAGAAAAGCAGAGAAGGGAGGCTGCTGACTTTCTGGCTTTGATGTCCCCAAACAGATCCATTAAAACTACTGCAGTAGCTTACATATCAGGCACGAGACACCCCCTCAAGCGAAGGTGGTTGTCTCTCTGAGATTTCCCTGGGTCCAGAGAGAACAGGAACACTGGAGAAGAAATGAGATGGGTTTCAAGACCTGCTTCCTGGCAGCCGACAGGAGCCACAGGGAGAGCTAAATGGGAAGGCTGAGTTGGAGAGGAAGGTGGGCCCCTTGGCAGAGGACCCCCTTGGAGCTCCTTCATTGGGCCGAGTCACCTCCTACCACCTTGACAGGAGCACGGAGCACCCCGCACCGTCAGGTGAGGACTCCTGTGCCTCGGCAAGCAGCAGCTTGACTAGACACTGCCCTCCTGGAACGCCTTGAGATGCTCCTCAGGCTATTTGACTCTCCCTTGAGGACACCTTCAAGATACTCAAAAGCCCACCCAAAGGGCCCAAGGACCACTGGGTGCCTTGCCGTCTTGTAATAAACCAGGGAGGCCCCGTCCATGTGTGCAGGGAGGCTAAATGACAAAACATCTAGATGCCTTCTACAGAGTGGAGGCACACCTGTTACGACCATTTTGTTTTTTGAGGGTTTTAAAGGCATTTCATTGCACTTTCGAGTTTTTGTATAAGCGTGATTTGATGTTCAGTTCACTTTCAGCCAAAGAGCAGGCATGAACGCACAATGGAGAGATGTCTCAGCAAAGGCAGGGAGCTGCTGAGATTCTTTATTTGCTTTCTCTGTTCAGTTCAGTCCAGAAATCGACTAAATTCTGAAGTCGAAGGATGGCAATCTCCTCTCTCGGAACTTCTCTGAAAGATGAGACACAGTTAAACGTTCCGGTTTCACAGGACATCGCTGCCAACTACTTGCCATGGAAATGGCTGAAACCTGTCCAAACCCCCAAACAAGATTTGCTGAATGTCACTCAAATACGAATCATCCAGAAGTGACTCGGGGTTTAACTTCAAATCTGGAACAGGCCTAAACAAATTTGAAGGGGAAAAAGACCAGATTTTAAATCCTGTGGTACCGGGTTTCCATGTCCGCAGGTGAGGCTGAGCAGATCCTAAGCTTAGAGCCCACCCGCTCACGGTGCGCTGTTCTAACCTCCCGCCCTCGAAGGGGCCAGCCTTGCCCCTGCGTGGCTCCTCCGCGCAGGCTCACTGTGACCCCACACGTCCCGGCTCATCAGACCCAGTCGCTCGCCTTGACTGTGCTCTACCCATAAATATTTGTGTTTTCCTTCTCCGTGTTGTTCTGATTAATTGAAAATACTTTGATTTGAAGCGAGCATGCCAGAGATAGATTTTTGAAGGTCACATACACTCTTATACAAATCTCAACCCCGTGACCACTGAGATTCTTCTCACCAGTCTCCCCCTCCCCCAACCCCCGACCTTGCCCTGTGCCCATGTTGGTCTGTTTAGAACTGGTGCTTCTCTGCTGTAAACAGTCTATGATATGCTGGACAACATAGTAGCAAACAGTATATAGAGTTAAAGGTTAATTGTTTTTTTAGATTGGAACGCAAATGATTCTGACTTTCCACTGGGGAGTTTAACACACACAGCCATCGGGGTGCAGAGTGCGGCGATGCAAACATCTCTTTGCCAGCGTTTACTGAGATATTGTAAATTACTTAGCTCCAGCAGTATACTTTCTCTCCCTTAATCTTGAGCTGACCCCTGAGGGGCTATTTATTGCAGATACATACAACGTGTCATTAGAAGTGAAGTTAATGTAATATGACACAAGTAGCTCACATTGTTTAAATGTGTTCCAGAAAGTGAGCCAGTTGAGTTCAGAGAATGCTGTACATGGTCTTCTGCCTGAAAGGCAGCAAGAAATGAGTGAGGGAGCGGGTGGAGGCCAAAATATTAAACACTGCTCACTGTAGGTGGCCAATTAATACCCTGCATCCAAGCTGGAACAAATCCTTCCACTATATACATAAAGCATATAATCTCTTATCTGCTTAGGCATTATCAAATATTTTAGCAAATCCTAGTAACTTCAAACACAGGTTTAATGGAATGCAGTGCTAAAACATGCAAAGTCAAGAATAAAGTTTTTTTTTTAAGAACATAATCTGTTTGAGAAGGTTTCAAGAGAACTACTTTGCAATGCCATTATAATCTCATCCCATGAGGAAAGATGTCTGATGTGGCAAAACAACTTTACACACGTGTGCGAGCCCAGCGCACAACTTTGCCTTCCCCAAATCTGGGTCACACGCAGGAAAGCCATTTTAATGTCTTAGAAGCTGGAAGGGTGCACAGCTATCAGTCCACTTCTCGGTGTCTGTTCACCAGGACGGCATCAGTCTGGGAGGGAATTCCAATGGATGGCCTATGACATGGATGGTGCGATCCCGCTGGGACCTGCGCCAGGATTGATTCAACACTGTGGTCTCTATCTCGCCCTCGCGTTAAAAGTAATACAATTCGTTACGCCACACGCATAAAAACGAAGTCCAATGTGCCCTCATAGCTAACAATGAAAGGCTGGCAAAACTACAGTTTCACTCATTTGCACATTTACTTTAAAATGAATCCATTTTTCCTGTAGCCATATGGTCCTTTCCCCCTGGGTAACTGGGATATATTTTCGAGTGTCTTTTCATCCTTCCCATCTTCCTCTGAGTTCTGCTCATGCATGCAGGGTAGTTTAGATGCAAGATCAGAAGACAGGTGAAATGAGAGAAATCTCTGTTGCAGAGGGAGGCACCGGCAGCGTGGAGCCCGAGAGAAGTGCGGAGAAACAGGAAGGGAGGTCGCACAACAAACCTGCGCGTGGAGAATGGATCCCCCTTGCCTATCTGACAGCAAAAGCTGAGCGATGGACTGGACTTACAAGTGTAACATTTTACGCCTTTCATGTAAACCACGATACAGAGAGCCTAAAGACAGTGCCTAGCTAAAAGCAGGAAGGAAAAAAAGGGAGACAGGGAACCATATTTTTTTTTTAGAGACTGATTTCTGGGTAGGTTTTACACAGCTTAAGGAATCTAGTGCTTGTGAGTGATGCAAGATAACACTTTCTTGTAATTTTATATAGTAAGCAAAGATTTGGAATATTTACAGACCACCCTGAGTAAGAGCGTCACTGGATTCTAAGAGCATGCTCATACCAGAACATTCATCTTTGGGGGGGAAAAAAGTATCCAATGGCCTTCAGGCCATATATGGCTGTAGGGGAAGGTATGCCTTTGACCTCCCAGTGCCTGCAGAATTAGAGCGAAAGCTCATTACAGCTGACTGAAGGACTTTTCTTTCTTTCATTTGTTATAATGACCAACTTTTTTTTTTATCAGATCTGGCTGGGGACTATACTAAAACATAAAGGTTTCCCCCATTCTAATCTCTGACCCAAAGAAATGGCAAAGATGTATGTACTGTTACAAGGGGCAGTCTGCTGAGGTGAGGGACTGTGATTCCGTGTGAAGCAAAGTTTTCCAATCATTTGCACACCAGCGAACTGTGTTGCATTGGTATCCGGGGGCTGCTGGCTTGCTCTCTGCTAGTGGGCCGACATAACATAGAAAGGAGTCTATGTATTGCATTTTAGACCATGTGCAGCCAGGCTGGTGTTAAGTTCCTTTTTCTGATTTATGGGTAGGTCTTGAAACAGTCAGAATTTTGCCTTATTAAAATTGATAGAGGAACGTTTCAGACTTTCAGTCAAGAAGAATTCCTTTCATTTTTATCCTGTACAATGTAATTGTAATGAATTACAGTATTCCACTATTTATATTCTCAGCATACACTTTCACAGAAGTTCCCTGTCATTTCGCATTAGTTCACAGATGCTACAAGGTCTGATCTTAAAGATTTCACGGCCCCTGTGTATTTTTCCCATTACTCAGGCAGCTAGGTTCCCCCCATTGGTTATTTCCTCTATGGGAATAGAGGCATTTCTGCATGAGCATTAACTCTTTCCTAGTTCCACGTGCGGAAGCGTCATGCACGGTAAACAAAGCAAAGAGCACACTTGCCTGAAGACATGCTCATTCCTACGCACATACGAATTGAATGGTTATTCAGATATTCAGTTAGCTTTTTATGAAATTTAAAAAATAATTATTCACTGTAATTACTTTTCTACCAAGCAACTCTTTTCAGCTAAAGATGCCAGGCAGCTTCTGCAGCATTGTTATTTTCCAGGAGAGACGTGTAACTCACATGACGCTATATGTTTCCCTGCAGGTCATAATCTACCTGGGGTGCAGAGGCAGCTAAATATTTTACCTTAGGATATCCATTCAATTTGTTTTTAATAGAATGAAATGCCCTTGGTTTTTCTTCCTTCGTGGATTCCTGAAGTAGGCAATGTGTCTTCTGTCTAACAACAGTAATCATCCAGAAAACACGGTTTCGTGCAAAAGTCTCCTTGTGATTAAGTTCTGTAACTATGGCAATTCACTGAATCTGCTTTACTTTAACAGAATGCCAGGGAGTTTTAGACTTGGTGGTAATTTACAGTTTGCAGGTATTTGTTACAATAAATAGGCATTGATTTTAAGGATAGGCAAATATGAAGTGCCACCTGGAATTCAGGAGAGTGGCATTTCCAAACCAAGATTTGCTCTATGGGTTTCTTGACCATGGTCAAAAAAAATGCATACCATTATATTAACATATTTAACCATATGGCTTGATTAAAATATTGTTAGACTACACTTTTTAGTTTGTGCACAGTCATCTGTTCAATAATTCACTAAGCAGTTGGAGTGGCTCTCGCACTGGGATTACAGAGGTTCATAAGGATCATTTCTTGCCCCAAGGAGGTCTGGAGTTCTGGGGGGCCCTTGCTGAAAACATGCTTCAAACACTTATAGGTTCTGTCTTCACCCAGTGTGCCCACAAGCAAAATTACCAGCCTGGATTTGGAAAAGTAAAGGGATGGGATATCGTGCTGAAGTGTGTCACTGTTACCTTCTCTCCCTGGGTTCTGCAGGGGTGAGGGATGGCAGCGAGAACAAGAGTCAGAGGGAGACAGGGCTGAACTCGGACCTCTGCACTCCTGGCTCTCACTCTGGAGCTCTCGAATTTTAAGGATTTAGGGATTTCCATCCAGAGGCACACAGGAGGCACGTGGACCTATAATGCTTTCTGAAGATTTGGAAAGGAAGGAGAGTCTCTCCATTGCACGTAGTGGTGAATATATCCGTAATCTTTTATTGCAAAGCTTTCTGACTGCAAAAGATTTGTTTCCCAGAATTGTTTACAAAGGACCAGGCAGAGCAAACAAAACAATAATCCTGAGAATATTCACATCTTGAAATTTTCAAAAACTCTTTGGATTGCCTATTTTGGGTTCAAGTTTAACCTCAAAAAGCTCATGGAGCAAGTTATAGCATATTAGGAATCAGGGACTTTGAAATGATGTCATTGAGGGTCTCAGGAGTGGGTATGGGAGGGAGGCCAGGAGAGACAACTCTGCCCCTGCCTGGCACCAGGACTGTATTTTGGCTGTTGCATATATACCGTGAAGGTCATCATTAGATTTCACTTGACAAAAGATTCTCCTCCTAAAGGAAAGGAGAAAAATTGCTAAAAAAATATGTATTCTAGATTAATGTGCTGCCAGAGGATTTACAGAAATCCAGAATAGATTAACAATAGAATTGCTTTTAGCAATAGAATTCTTTTTTCCCCAAATAAAAAATTAAAAAGAGTAAGAATTTTCTTGGAATGTGAATAAAATTTCAGTATTCATTGTGGGAATGTGAATCAGTTACTACCCCACAGAAAAAGATAAGAAATAAGTATAGGGGCAAGAATTTTACTCAAAAAACAACTAAGGAGAGGTATGTTAATGTAAAAATAATTATTCTCTGTGTTATAAATACAGTATAATACATTTTTATTGTGGAAAAATTGGATATATAGAGAAGTATTTTTTAAATCCTCACCAGAGGACATGTTTATTAATTTTAGAGAGAGGGGAAGGGAGGGAGGGAGGGAGGGAGGGAGAGAGGGAGAGAAACATCCATGTGAGAGAGAAACATCAATCGGTAGCCTCCTCTGCCTGCCCAAACAGGGACCAAACCTGCAACCGAGGCATGTGTCCCAACCAGGGATTGAACCCGCTTCCCTTTCAGCCTATGGGCCAACACTCTAACCAACCAAGCCACACCAGCCAGGGCCACAGAGAAGGATTTTTAAAGTAATATCAAACTATCTGTAAACCCATGATTTGTTTGTCCATGGATGTGTGGATGCAGGAATATAACTGATAATGAGTACACTTTTTTGGCCTGTGCTTCAAATTAATATTGTCTTATGCAGTTACTAGGCTTTTTTTGTTTTGTTTTGCTTTGAATTTTTACTTAAGGAGGAAATAGAAAAGACAGAATTGAAGCAAACTGTCATTGATCTAAAATTTTAGGAAGTGTGAAATGGGGACTTCAACTCTTCACAAATTCATTCACGTTTCCGTCTGGACCATCCCAGGTAGCAGGTAGTATTTGGCCTGAAGCCAGTGTTTTCTTGGAGGCCCTGGGCCTCTGGAAACTCAGTCCAGTCTATTTTAGGGATATCATCCCCATCGGTTTACCCTCGCCTTCCTAATTTCTTTTTCCATTATCTCATAAAGCAAATAGTTATAAAATAAATAAAAGGCTATTTCACTGTGAGAAGAAAAGCCAAATAACAAGTTAGAAAATAATTGTCTTAATGAACTGCTAAGCCTAAATTAGACTTCTTGATATAAACTAAAATCAAATGCCCACATCTTGTGATAGATTAATGACTATTGCACGTATTAAGCAAAAGTTTATCTAGTCTGTTTGTGAGCTAAAAAAAGGCAAGGTTTCCCAACCAGAGGTTAGATAAAGTGAGTTTTGCGGGGGAGGATGGGTAGATTCATATAATGCTTAGTGTGAAGGTCTACTAGGATTTTCTCCAAATATATCTTAGATTAAGTACCATAGAATTGCTAGATCTATTTAAAGTTCACAGCTACTGCAAGTAAACACGTTGGGATAAGAAACAATCTGTCTGTTACAATGCAGAGCAAATTTAAGGAATTAAAATTAGCCCAGTAGAGTCCTGGCCAGTGTGGCCCAATTGGTTAGAGAGTCGTTCTGTACACCAAAAGGCTGCGGGTTCAATTCCCAGTCAGGGTACATACCTACGTTAAAGGTTTGATCCCTGGTTGGGGTATATACGGGAGGCAACCAATCAATGTTTTCCTCTCACACCCATGTTTCTCTCTATATATCCCTTCCTCTCTCTCTAAAAATCGATGGACATATCCTGGGTGAGGATTCAAAAATATAGCCCAGTAGTAATCATAATCCAGTAGGATAAAATATTTCTTCTCCAATCCAAGTGTCCATTAATACACAAGTAGATAAAAAAGCTATGGTACGTATATACAATGGAATATCACTCAGTCACAGAAAAGAATGAAATCTTACCATTCACGATAGCATGGATGGACCTAGAGAACATTATACTAAATGAATAGTCAGAGAAGGACAAATACCATGTGATTTCACATATATGTGGAATCTCAAGAACAAAATAAACAAAATAGACACATAGATGCAGGGAACAGACTAATGGTTGCCAAAGGCGGGTAGATTGGGGGGCTGAGCGGAAAATGGAGAGGGGACTGAGAAGTACAGACTGGTGGTTACAGAACAGTCACGGGGATACAGAGTGCAGCACAGGGAACAGAGTCAATAGAATTGTAGTAACTGTGTGTGGTGCCAGGTGGGCACTAGAAATACCAGAGGGGACACTTCGTAAAATGTCTGGTTGTCCAACCACTATGTTGTACACCTGAAACCAACACAAAATAATGTTGAATGTCAGCTGCAATTGAAAAATAAAATAAAAAACATTTCTTCTCTAGCTTCTTTGAGCTAATGCTCATTTTCTCTATCTCTTCTCTCTGTCTTTTCTCTGTCTCTCAGTAGCTTTTCCCTTAACTAGATTATCCTTTATCCTGCCCCCAAAACCAAGTTAGCTTGGTTTACTCTTAATTATCACATTACTCTAGTTTTAGCTTCATGTCTTCCCTCACCGCCTCCAGTGCGGGGCTGCCTGTCCTCTCATTTTCTCAGAAAGTGGTCTCCACCCCCATGACAATGCTTTCAAATTGCCTTTGCGTGTGCCTCCCCCTTGGGACTGCCAATGTCTGGGCAACATCATTTCCCCCAGCATCCAATAAAATCCTGGTCATTGAAGAGGTGCTCCACAATATTTCTTAAGTAAGTGAATAAACATGTGACACTAAATAAATAGAATGGAATACATGAATAGGAAAGGAAATTTCGCCTCACTGGGGTGTCGCCATTATAATGACAGCACGCACTTTTGCCATTTCTTTTCTGTGCAGTCACCTGGGACATTACACTTCATGTGACCAGGTGAATTCCACTTGGTTAGCTGTTGTTGTTAAAACCTCACCTGCTGTCGAGCACACCGCTCAGTCTCTGTGTGTTATACAAGAGAACTGAGGCCCTTGGCTTACTGCATTTCTTTTGGCTAAATGATCATTAAGGGTTAATGACCTAATGCCTTGCTTTAGACCGAAAAACCATTTCTAATCGGTCATTAGTCTGCCTCTACATGGTCTGAAACTCCATGATTATCGCTTAATTTAAGCACAAACTACTCTGCAGGCGGAACCCACGGCCTATCTCTGTCCTTCAAGCATAATGACCACAGATTTCGGTGAATTTAATCACTTGTTTATGTATGAGTTAGTTCTTGGCAATAACAGAAATTGTTTCCCTGGTTTTTAGAAAAATGCAAACATAGTATTCTAAGTCAAATCAGATTGCTTATTTCTTCATGATCGACATCATGATATTTATTTTTTAAAGTTATAAATTGCACAAAATTTTATTTCAATATTCTGCTATGTTACTCTCTATTCACCTTTTCTCAGAATGAATCTAATTAGTTGCTTGAAATAAAAAATAGCAATTGTCTAAGGACAGTGTGACCCATGCTTCTTCAGGCGATTCGATACTGCATGATTTCGGAGATACCTGACATCTCTTGTGTCCGTAACAGTAAATATATCATGGATTTTCCCCAAGTTCTGCTTTACAGATATTTCTGGCAGCATCAAACTTTGTTATACTGCTCCAGCCTACTTGATAATTACCTGATTAGACCATTCCCTGCTTGGAGGAACCAAAGAAAAATTATGAAGCCTGCCAGAGGCCAATGAACTGTGTATTTCTTTCAAAATTCTATGTTTTTCAATAGCTTGTGGGTCTTTTTTCTGATAAAATAAACAATTTAGACTAACAAGCCACTTATTGATCTTTGACCTTTTCAGCCACATCAAAAGCATCTTAAAAGCCAATTAGTGGAAATGTAGAGAAAAGGTCATTTTATTACAGCACTCAACATTGGAACCATAATATTTTACATAGATTCAAATTATCCCATGGCATTCATTAGAAAAATAGAAAGACATACTTCAAACCTACAGCAGGTAAATACTTTGCATGCACAGATGACTTTATTCTCCCTCGTACTGGAAGCACTCATCTTCCCAGCACACATGGCCTCCAGGAAACCTCC
The DNA here is from genome assembly GCA_004024845.1 of Tonatia bakeri. Classification (NCBI taxonomy): domain Eukaryota; kingdom Metazoa; phylum Chordata; class Mammalia; order Chiroptera; family Phyllostomidae; genus Tonatia; species Tonatia bakeri. Next base: position 44,315 of record PVIA01007134.1, on the reverse strand, counting down.
CTTGATGATCTCTTTTGATGGACCACAGGGATAACACTGATAAATGATGTCTATTGATAATCCCCAAGCCTCATTTTAGGCACTGGCCTTAATTGCTTTCTCCAAACAGCCCTTTACCAGACTATTTCAGAAGTAACGCACACAGATTAAACACTGGCTTTTTCCCCCTTCCTCCCTTTTCTTCTCTGATGGTGTTGGTCGTAGGCAGGATACAACAGAGAAAAGGGAGAAAGTCAAGGGCTTGGTTGGCTGCAGAACTGAAAATAAGCCCTCAGAAATGTAAACAAATGTTTTATGGAAATGATTCTTCAATATATTTGCAATGATATTTCTAAAAATCAGATGTTTGAAGAAACATTCCTTCCTTCCTTCATTTTTCTGATTTGACTTGAGGATTTCCAGTTCACAAGGCCCTGGGCAAGATACACTTTGGAATATATAACAATAGAAAAGATATGGTTATTGTCTTTGGAAAATTATAGTCTACCAAAAGATGTCACAATTTGGTAAACCCTTTGGTATACTGTGCTGGGGTGTAATGTCTTTCTGCCAGTTTAATAAGAAGCGGTAGATATCATTTTGACTTTGGTAGCTGACATTTTCCTGTGGTGCAGAGGACCAATTTTAAAAATGAGAGTATCTGATCTTTCTCCAAGCAAGACATTATCTTTATATGGATGGCAGAAAAGTAAACAAGTACACAAAAACCACCCTGGAGTAAAAGCCTAAATATATCCTAAAATGAAGCATGACGCTCTAAAGCTATAATCTAAAAAATATGTGGAACTGGTAGAATAAGTCTCCAAGGTCACTTGTAACATGCAAGTATCAGGTATTGAAAACTGTACTAGACTTTGATTTCCGAGCAGGAATTTCCAGTCTTTTCCTGAACGCTCTTGCTTTAAAGTACAAGCAGACCTCATTCATCAAAACCAGATGCTGATGTCTCTCTGCTCAGTTTCAGTTATCAATATCGAGTTTGAAGGATACAAAACATTTTCACAAAAAACGGACTATGCCTGTGGTCAGGTCGCATTCACCAGGGCTGACGTGAGCCAAGGTCCATAACGCCTTTGAACAAAACAAAACAAAAACAAAAACAAAAAAGGTCATTGAGTCCATGTATTTCTCTCCAATTTTTTAAAGTCAAACATTATTTGCTCAAAAAATTTCACGTACCTGTGCAGCACTCACACACACACATTTTTCTTAAAGGTCTGCTAAATATTAGGCCAGGAGAGGAGAGAATCCAACTTCCCGATCTGATTGTGTGTCCCTGCTGACCCCAAAGGAGCAGCCCTTCAATCTCTGGGTTGGCTCTGGCAGCCAGCGTCCGCTGTCATGCAGGTGTGCGGTGGGCTACCAGCTGGTGTTGCCACTCCCACTGTCCTGAGTTGCTGGGGCAAACCACGCATCTCAGCTTCACAGCCAGTCCCAGTGTGCTGGTGGTAGAGACGGGACCATATTGTAAACTTATGTCTTTGAGAGAATAATAAAGTCCTTGAGGCCCTTTGAGGTCCTTATTTGGGGATCCAAAATTCTAATGACATACAATTTTCTCTAGCTGCATTTGAAACTCTATATAGAAAATCTTCCCTTTTCTCTTAGAAAATAATACTGACGGCAATGATATACAAAATTGTATAGTTTTTAAATGCATTGGCATACTTGTTTTAGTTTATAAAATAAAATTTACTGTAGCTACAGGAAGTTAAAGAGACAAGTAATTTTAAAACCTTACAAATCCACATATTGGCATAGAGTTTAACAAAAACGCCAACTAGATGGTAATATTCTGGTATCATATATGACGGCAGGTAGCATGGTTGAATATTACACCTGCATTAAATGTGAGCACCGATGTTAAATGTGATCTAAACACTATTGGGAATTTTAATCTTAGGAAGACGGTCAAGTGCTATGTTAGGCAGTAAATGTGTAAGGAAACAATCAGCAACTCTGCCTTCATAGAGTTCACAGCATGTAAACTTTCAGTACATGCCGCTCACCAACATACTCTACACAAACAAGTAAACACACAAGTAAATAACTAAGATGGTAATATATGCAATGGAGAAGACGAAGAGGGCATACTAGGACTTATTTAATTTTGTAAGTTAATTGCAAAGTGCCAACTTGACTGGGTGACAAGGTGCTTAGATATTTGGATAAACATCACCCTAGGTGTGTCTGGGAGGGTGTTTCTGAATGAGGTTAACATTGGAATAGGTAAATTTAACAAATAAAGCAGGTTGCTCTCCCTGCTGTGGGTGGACCTCATTCAATTAGTGGAAGGCTGAATCAAAGAAGAAATAGGCCGACTAAGAGAAAACTCCTCCTGCTTGAGAAGCTTTGAACTGAGACATCGTTTTTTCCCTGTCCTGACTCAGCCTGAAACATCACCTTTTCCGGGGTCTCGAGCCTGCTGACATTGGCATTGAAACTGTACTGTTAGCTCTCCTGGGTGTCCAGCCTGCCGATGGCAGGTCTTGGGACTTGGCCGTCACCATGGATCACATGAGCCGATTCTTTATAATAAATCTCTCTCTCTATCTCTCTATCTATCCATATTTATGAAAATAAATATTTATAAACACACACATTTTATTGGTTCTGTTTTTCTGGGGAATTCTTGAGTAATGCAGATGGTATGCTTTTCATAGAAAATCTCATTGAAGCGAAGATCCAAACTGTGATAGAGAAGGTAGGCCTGCACGTTCGGCCCTGCTGTAGATAGCTAGAGAACTGGAAAGAGTGTATGGAACGATTGTTCACAGACATTGAGACAACAGGAACACAGGACTGTAATCCCCGAGAGAAAAGACAAAACCAAGGTAAACCCTAGGCCTGCCCTGGCTCTCTGCCTAGAGGCCTGTTTGCATTGTGACTTAAGCGGAGGGATCTCAGGCAGAACATGGGCGTGTTGCTGATTTGAGGAGATAAAGATAGAAATTCAAAGAGCCTGAAGCAAAAGATTTTGGGGAGCAGAGTATTAAAAGGTGGGAGCAATCCATGGGAGAATTCAGGAACTCTTCTTAGGGGTCACCTTAAGTCTTTGGCTGAATATTGAGCCATATATACACCAGTGCGAAAGTGGTAAGTCTGGGCAAAGAATAACCAGGGGTCTGTGAGCTGAATAATTCCCAGACATTATTCATGAGACATAAATGTAAAAACACCCAAAGGGGAGAGTCTTCTTTAACACTTGAGAAATTCAGGAGAGAGCCCAGAAATGTCACGCTCAGGTAGGAAGCCTAAACTAGCGCTGGAGTAGCCATCATTAATCTTAGTAACAGGTCTTTGAAAGACCAAAATGATCATGAAGTTAACTGAGCTGCCTGCAGAACAAAACCCAACAGTCTTTAAAAGAAGGCAAAAAAAAAACTCCATATACTCACCAATGTAACATTGACGATGCCTAGAATCCAATAAAAAGATTTCTAGATGTAGGTGTGAGAAAAAAACACCAGGAAGACATGATCCACATTCGAGAGAAAACTTAGTGAGATGAAACAGCCCCCAAAATGACAGAGATAGCGGAACCAGCAGGAAAGAACTTTAAAAACATAATATCTAAAATGAAAATTTAACTGCAGGAGATTAACAGCATATTAGACACTTAGAAGAAAATACCAGAGGGTTTGAACACTGATATTTAAGCACAAACTAAAACCCTTGAAATGAAACTAACAGAGACTCAGTAATCTGTGGGAAAATGTCAAGTAGTCTGGCATTTAGGTAACAGTCATCTTGAAAAGAAGGGTATGGGAGGAGAAGGGAAAACTGTTTAGGGAGTAGCTGGAAATTGTCCAAATGATAAGCATAAACCCACACTCTCAATTCTCGATAAACCCTATGCAGGATGAGCAAAAAGAGAACTACATCCAAGCATAAAATAATCACATCGCTGAAAATGCACGATAAAGAGAAAAGCAGCTGGAAGAAAAAAGACCACAACATGCACAAAGGAAGAAACGAGAATGACTATGGGCATTTTGAATTAAACTGTGCAAGCCAGAAAACCTTGCAAGTGCTGAAGGAATGAGGAATACAAGTCATTCTAGAAACATCCTTCTCAAATGCAAGCAAAATGAGGCAAACGCTACCAAACTTTGTGGCCAGCAGACCTGCTCTGCAAGAAACGTTAAAGAGAGTTCTTCGGGTAAAAGGAAAATGTTAACAGATGCAAACTTATGTCCATACCGAGGAATAAAAAACACCAGAAGTGGTAAATATGAGATTAAATATTAAAGACTTTTTACCTTTCCTAAATTTTTTAAAATTTATAGTTGACTGGGGGGAAAACTGCAAGAACAGCTAGAAAACAACTAACAAGATGAGAACAAGCATATACCTATCAATAATTACTTCAAATATAAATGGACTAAATTCTCCAATCAAAAGTCAGATGGCTGAATGGGTAAAAACACGAGACCTGTCTATGTGCTGCCTACGAGAGACACACTTCAGATGTGAGGGCGCGCACAGAGTGAAAGGTTGAAAACGAAGATATTCCATGCAGATGGAAACCAAAGGAAAGCTAGAGCGGCTATACTTACACCAGACGAAACGGACTTAAAACAAAGACTGTAATAAGAGACAAAGGGTGTTACGTAATAATAAAGGATTCAACGCAGCAAGAAGATAAAACATGCAGTGGGGTGAATTGCATTTTTGTTAGTAAAGCACTGATGCTTATAAACTACATTGTTTTATGGATCTCCCTATTAGAAACTCACTCTTCATCACTTATATTTTTATATACTGATTTAAGCAGAACAGAAAAGGAGTGAGTTTGCAGCCCATACACACCTAACCTAGAAGTGCCCATGAAATGTCACACGTGTGTAACGCATCTGTCATTATTTTGCCACAGAAATAAAATCAAGCGCAGCGATGGGAAAGAAAGATGCATATGTGAGCCAACTGCTGCAGAAGGATGGCGGGGCACAGCAGCTCCCGGGGATGAAGGCCGCAGCAGGGCGTCATGTAGAGGACGACTCTTGCTGTGGGGGTTGAACGGGTGTTTGCTCTTTAGACAAGATGTCAAGGAAGGAGAGGGTATCATAGGCATAGGGAGGAATGTTACCAAAGGCATAACATGAAGGACACAGTGCTTGGTGTGGATATCAGTATGGGCTGGGGCACGGCGAGGTGAGGAGCAGAGGTATTAGCAACAAAATCATGGGGAACCAGAGAGGGTGGCAGAGGCCGGGTTCTAGAGAATTTATATGCCATGTTAGGCTGAGTCTGGCCTTATTCCTGTAAATGACAGGGAAGTGACTGAAGCATTCTGAGCAGGTAAATCATCAGAAATCGATTTCTAGTTTAGAAAGAATGTTCTGGAAGTATTCTGGAAAGTAAATGAAGGCACACAGATAAGTGAGAGGCAGCTTTAAAAAATCTGTTGTAATGGGATAGCAGGAGAAGACAAGGGCCTCGGGCCATTACAGTGGTAGGGGTGCGGGTAACTGGTGGTCATTTGGACTTGGGGCTGTCAGAATGGAGCTGGTGATGGAAGAGAAGCAAGTCAAGGTGATGCAGCTTTTGGACCCAGGGCATTCACTGGGTGAGTAGTTTTATTAAGCACAGTAAGAAACAGGCCAACAAGTTTCCAGTGATTTCAGAAGACTGATGAGTCTAGCAGATAGTGAGTGTTTCTTGCTCACTGTTGAAAAGGGACGTGGAAGGAGTGTTTCTCTGGGATGTCCAAGGAGAGCGTTTCTCAGGTATCTTGCTTTCCGGGTTCTGCTCCTTGGCTGAGCAACTGTCTTATACACAAACACACACATCACTGCTGAGGAGCCCAGCTCAGGTGAGGAGCTAACAAACTCCTTTCTCTTGCAGATGCAAAAATACTGTCATTGTGAACTCTAATTCGGTGTACAGTCTACTTGAATTATGCAAAAATTCCTTTGCATTCTCATTATTTGGGGTCTGATTACCATATGCTCTCAAGCAATTCTCTGGACCTTACCTTTCTATGAAAAAGCTGAACTCCGTGGTTCCTGCACTCTTTCTGGCTCCTTTAACAACAGATGTACTGCACTGGACAACAAAAAGAGGCCTCACTGTTGAATGAGGCCCAGAAGAGAGTGGGCATTAGAACAGAGTGCTTATTCTATTTGTTCACAAACATTGTAGGGGTCTTTGTCAGTGGAGACTTCTGCATGGATATCACATCCATTCTCCAAGCATTTTGACAGTGCGTACCTTTTGTCATTAGGAACTATTACCTCCAAAGGCCAAATATAAAGTTTATCAATAAGGTAATCTAAAAACAGAAATCAAATAATCAAGGGCACCTATTTACTATTTGTTTTTCATAATATAAAAGCATCTTTTCCTGTCCTAAATCTAATTTGGGGCCCACCACAGGGCTCAGAGACAACCTACCTGACCTTGTGCAAGGGACCAGGGGGAACCCTGAGGATGGTTTTGAACACTTGGCAATGCTGTTCCTGACTTTTTAAAGGTTATCTTCACTGAGGCCATGTGGATGTAAAAGAAAGTATTGTAACTGTGCATTTTTTTTTAATGTCAAAGCTCAGGGGATGGCGTTTGGCACAGCTGCTTCTATGACTGCGAGAATATCGTTTTCTTTCCCCTGCTCATAGAGTTGTATATGCAAGAAAACCAGGACCTCCTTTATGGTTTTGCTTCTTCTCCCCGGGGGACTTGCCAGTGTTCTCAATTTAAATCTAAGGCGTGGTGCGAGGGGTTGACTTTGGCTTAGCTATGAAGTCCCGTATTCAGGAATATAGAACAAAATGTTGCATTGCTTCCGATAGTCCACGAAGTGTTCTGTTTCAGTTGATAGCTCTGCTTTATTTAAAGACATCCCATATTTTAAATTCTTATTATGTTTGTTTGTGAATGGAAATTGAAGAGTTTGTGGCAGCATTAAACATACGGGAAATCTGTGTAGCTCTAAATTAGCTCTTTTCCGTGCTATTTACTCTAATTCGGTGTTCTTTTTGTGAGGATGAGTTAGGCCTGTTATAGGTATAAACTTCTGAACACTGAATTTAGCGACGGGTTTGTCAGTAACAAAATTCCAACTCACTTTTGTCCTCAACTGATGGTCTCTCTGGAAGGTGGTTAGGGACCGTGTTTCTGCAGGGGTTTGGCCTCCCAAATATGCTGGCAGTTCTTGGCCTCCACTCAGATCCTGGCTGGTATGGAATTTGTTTTTCTTTGAAGGTTACTCCAAGACCCGAGGAGAATGATTTGTATCTGGGTCTGTTTTGCTTTTCAGGTGGTATCATGCTCCCTTGCAGAGACTTTGCCAGGAATAACCTCTGTTGGGAGGAAAAGGGAAGGGAGGGGGAGGGGCAGAGGCATGGAAGAAACAGAGCAGATCAGACTGACTTCGTATTTCAGAGTTTCGAGAAAGAAAGCAGGACTTACTGTGGAATTCACTTAAATAAATATTCCATTGCCTAGATAATCACACTCAAGTGTTTGGGGACAAGACGGGAAAGCTCCAGCTTGATGGTTATTCATAGATGGCCGCGAGTGCGATATGAGCTCACGGCGTGATTCTGATGCATAAAAAGAAGACCTTATTTAGGCTGCACTGATGGGAAGGAACATTGTGCCTGAATCATGCATAGGGTGCAGTGGTCCTTTTGGCTGTTGCTGTTTCAAGGACTGCATTTGATCCAACTACCCCAAGCTCAAAACGATAGTAACAGATTCGAACACGGCTGAAGCTGGCCACCGAGCAGCCCTAGCACAGAAGACAGGCTATGTGAGGAAGAGTGACTGGCAGCCTTTTTATTTCAGACTCGAGAAGGGTCAGACTGCATTTTTGAAAGTGCGCTTGGCTGACACCTGAGTCAGAATCACCAGAGGTGTTTTTAAAGTAAAGCCTTCTCGGTTCCACCTACAAACTAGAGAGTCAGAATCTTGGGTGCCAGTTGCGAGAGGGATATGCTTCTTAAAGAAGCTTCTGGATGACATCTGTGAACACAAGCACTAGGAATCTTATTGGAATCAGAAGCTGGGCTATGCTGCAGGGTAGACAGAGAGGGTCAGCCATGTGATAGTGGCCCAAGGACGGGAACTAAGACCACAGGCGGGCGGGTTTCACTGCAACTCACCCCTTGAAATCATGCTCACTTCTTCGTCAGAGACGGGTCTTCTTTTCTCCTCTGTACACTCATTTCTTAACGAAGTGCATTCACTTCATAGGTAGTCAGTACTTGTGAAACATGTGAATGAGTCATTATGTCACTTAGGATGGCTGTATATTCTGGTTAAGGCAGTTTTTGATTTACACCTTTTAAGCCAGTGTTTAGCACTGGTCCTGGACTTCTCAATTTAAAAAAAATAGTGTCATTATTACTGGTTTCACTAAAATAAGAGAGGATGGGCCTAGCCCACCTCCTCTTTGCACTCTCAGCTCCTGTCACAGTCTCCCCGCCCTGCTCGTGAGCTGCATGCAAGTGAACAGAGGCCTTACCTTCATCGGGTGGGGAGATCTGAAAGGTGCGATCGGTGACCCTGTCTTGTCCCTATTCTTTTCTACCTGTAACAACGTAAGTCATAAGAGCTCAAATTTTGTATAAGATTTCATTTAGAAATATCTCGAATTGTGAGAAGAAGCATTCGATCAAACTCCTACTATTAATTGGATACATTTCTATTCTAAATGAGAACAGAATTAAATTGAGAAGGCTTACAATATTAGAGCATCTGAGTTTGGTGAAACATTTAGAGGGATTTTAAATAGAACTTATATATATCAAAGAAAAACAGCCCAAGTGGAGGTAAACACATAACACCTGTGAAAATATTTACACATTTCAATGAAGAAAAAAATTAGAATTGAGAATTCCCTTTAGTAGAATTTGCTCTGAACTTACCAAGTAGCTCAGCTTGCCCACATATATATGGTTTTGAATTACAGAAATTATGATATGTAAGAAGGGTAAATGGATCATGTGCATTCAAGTGCATTCACCACAAAATATAACTGAAAAAAACTGAAGACAATTCCATTAAAAATGTTAAATATTAAGCCCTGGCTGGTGTGGCTCAGTGGATTGAATGCCAGCCTGTGAACCAAAGGGTTGCTGGTTCAATTCCCAGTCAGGGCACATGCTTGGGTTGTGGGCCAGGTCCCTAGTAGAAGGTGTGTGAGAGGCAACCACACATTGATATTTCTCTCCCTTCCCCTCTAATAATAAATAAAATCTTTAAAAAAATTAAATATTAAGACTATCTTGAAAATAATACATTCCTCATAAAAATGCCAGTGACACAAAATGCCAGTGATACTTATAGCTAAGAACTCATATGGGAACACATACAAAGAAGAATTATTCAAACTATGTGATTAAAAAAGTAATCACTAAACTAACCATTTAAAATGTTGCTTTGATTTACATAGATGTTTTCTTTTTAAGAAAAACATTTTCAAAATAATTTTTGAATACAACAATTTTGGGGGGCTCACCAATATACTAAGACCTGTTTGTTAATTAACAACACTTCATGAATTATATAATTTAATTAGGTTTAGTGCCTCCTTCCTCTTTCGAATGTCTAGTTTTGATGATGAACTGAGTGGTCACCCTACTTTCAACGATGAATGAGAGCTAGGTTATGCTGGTACTCAAGGTAATAGGCGTCCTGCCCCAGGAAATTTTGAGAAGCAGGACCCTGTGGGCCTGATAAGGGAGGCTGAGGACTGCACCTCTGAATCAGGAGAGAAACTGGACCAGATCACTGGGTTTCCACTTTCCTGTCTTGTCTGCACAATCTCAGTTTCATTTCAGATGAGATTTGTGCTGAGAAGCAAGATCACTTCTTACTCATTTTCATCCATCAAGCAAGAAAAAGGAAGGACAGAAGGGGAAGGGAAGGAGAAAGGGAAAGTAGGAGGAGAGTATGAATAAGGAAGAGGAAGAGAAAAGCTAGAAACTGAGATGGCCTGTCTCCGTGGGCTGTAAGCCTGAAGGGTCACTTTCTTCTGGAACCACACCTGGTTTTCGTGGGTGAGCTCCATGACAGCCCGTTTTTATGCCATGACCCTTACGCCAAGAAATGGGCCAGGGCCCAAGCACGATCATTTATAGGACAGTCAAGATGTGCCGGCAGGTAAGGAGAAAGGCCCAGTAGATGTACTCATGGTCCAGGTCCCTGCAACCAAATAGGCGCCAATGGTACTCTGTGGACGGGGCGAATCAGCTGGAGTCGGCAGGCCATACAGCCGGTGACTCCACGGAGTGAAGGAGGAGCTCTCTTGGTAGTCTTTAGAAAAACTGCGCACCAGACTGTATCAGCATCTCACTGGTCATGCAAGGGCTCCTGGGTGAGAATTACTGAGCTGCGAAGGCTTCTATTCAGCTCCTGACACTGCTGTAGCAATCACTGTGTGACAGGTGAGAGAGAAGCATGTGGAGTCAGACCCTGAATCCAAGCGTGGCTCTGCGCCTCACAGCCTAGGTGACCCTGAGAAATTCTCTGCGCATGTCTAAGCCTGTGTATTCATTTCTGAAGTGGAGATACTATTTCATACTTCATTCTATTTGTGAAGGATTGAATAAAAGAATGCATGAGCAGTGCTTACTGTCTGTTAACACTGAGTAGGCACTCATTCAACTGCAGCGTTATTTATCATTAACATTATGATTACCATTGCTAATATTATTGTGAGTAGGTGACATCCTGGTTGCCCCCTCTTCCCGTCAGAACTTCAACACTATGATTATTGCTTCATTCATTCAGTGAACTAAATTAAATCAACAATTAAATTCCTACTGTATGCAGAGTTCTGAGATTACTGGGATTGAAAGATGAATGAAGCCAATTGTGAGATCTCATGTCTGGGTGGAGAAGCTAGGCCCTTTGCCTGTTTGGGGACAGTCTACTCAGCAGTGACACAACTGCATCTTTACGGCTTAAACCTTGACTGGTGTATGACTGGAGTCAAGAAAGAGTTGTTTCATGTTCCCTGGGATGGTTCACCAACTGACCACGTAAGACTCCTACTTTCAGGGACGATGTATGCACACACATGTGTATTTTCTCTTTGTGGGTGAAGGGGACCTTCCTGTGGATGAGAAAGACCAGGAAGTCTTGCCAACGCTGCCTTGGCTGGCAGTGTGGTGGCAATGGCCATGTGTGGTTTTAGGTGAATGGAACTTGGCTTCTGGGCTTTGCTCTGCCTCAACCAACTATCTTTCCCACTCTGAGCTGCCTGCAGGTGACAAAGGAAGGCCTTTTATGCCTCCACAGAAGACTTTTTACAAGCTGCTCCCTTCACTGTGAGCCACCATCCTTCCCCCATGGCCTGTGGAACACCATTTCTCTCAACTCAGCTCCTGCATGACCTCCTCTGTGAAGTCCACTGATCTACCTGCCCTGGGGGAGGGTGGGTCACCCTCTCCATTGGCCTCCCTGTACTCTCTATCACTTCTGTTATTACGCAGGAAATACTGTTTTTGTCCTTCACTGATACACATCTGTATCTTTCAGCTAATCATAAGTCCCTTAAGGACAGAAACTAATTCTCATTGATCTTGTATCTCTGACATACAGCCCAATGCCTAGAACATAAATGGGAATCTAATAAAAACTTGCTGAAAGGGTCAGTGAGTGAATGCATGCACGAGTGAATGAATGAACTGGAGACTGCAGTGCTACAGATACTCGGTATTAGTTATTGTTCCCTGAAACCTTTCCCGCATTTTCAACAACGTCTCCTGGAGTGACTTCTTCTAATGCTTTCTATTGCACAGCCTTGATTCTCTTACCCTAGCTGAACTCTTAAAAGACCTACCCCCTACCTACTTTTCCTAACCAAACTCTGAACATTCAACTAAATGTTTCAGAAACTAAAAACCATCTCTCTCATTACCTGTGATAACTGCTGCCAGACATTCTCACTCACCTGCAAACCATATAGATTTGTCATCACTTTCAATTTCCTAAAAGCCCCAACTTTCTCTGACCATCATTTCCAAGCCCAATGACAATTCTAATTCTCTTTTCCTTCCCCCAGCCTTCCAAGGCTACCTGTCTCCACCCCATCCCTTCTCAGTTACTGATAACCCCGGTCTCAACTTCACACCTCCTCTTAGACTTTCCATTAATCCACTTTTCCCTTCAGGATCTTTCACAGCTTTGTTCGAGAATGTTGGCTCTTACTTTTCACCACAAATCATCCCTGAATTCCATCTGGCCTTTCATCCACCACCCTACACATGCTCTTTAGATATGAATGTCTTATCCTTGCCCTCCTCCCCCAGTTCTCTGCGGGCCACAGGTAGACACTCACTGGTCTTCCTTATCTTCACAAAGTTATCGCCGGATTCCTCGCACTTATCTCAAGAGTCTCCTACTGCTCGTCATATCTTGAGTCATGGGGCAGTTCCTCAATCCCTTCCGATCAGAGATTTCATTGATGTAGGCCCAAGAAATGTATCAAGTTAGTGTTGGAGTCGAATCCAAGTCCACTAATTCTCTGTAGACATTGATGATTGCTCCTGCCCATTCTTCTTTCTTTAGTAGTTAAGTGGTTAATCCTGACCACTTTTCCATACTTTGTGTTTGTTCACTTCCTGTCTCTAATTTTTAAAAATATTTTTTAAAGATTTATTCATTTACTTATTTTTAGACAGAGGGGAAGGGAGGGAGAAAGAGAGGGAGAAAAACATCAATGTGTGGTAGCCTCTTGTGCACCCCTACTGGGGGCCTTGCCCGCAACCCAGGCATGTGCCCTGACTGGGAATCAAACTGGCAACCCTTTGGTTCATAGGCTGGAGCTCAATCCACTGAGCTACATGGGCTCTGTTTCTAATTTGGATGAATTAACACATTTATAGTTCCATTATATCCAAAATATTCATAATCCATACGATAAGCATTGGGAAATATTCAATTTGAGATAAATGGTATGAAGCACCTAGTGCAACACCTGGCATATTACAGGTCTTTAAATATCAATTCTCTAGGTTTACCATTTCTCTTTGTCCACAGCAACAGCATGAAATCTTTTATTTCACAAGCAGAAACTGAGCAGAGAGAGATTGATTAAATTCTCCTTGCTCTCACGGCTAACTGATGGCAACATCAGAACCAGGAACCAGGCTCCCCCTCTCCTGGCACAGGGCAGTGCTCTGCCCTTCGACCTCCCTGCTTCTGAACTACACTTTACACCAGGAAGTTTCACATCCCCCGACCACAAAGCAAAATTTACTTTCAGATGTAGTAATTATCTGGAATACAGACATTATTAGCCATAGAGTAAGGCTGACAAGTGTGGCCCCATTTATGAAATTTTAATTTTATTTTTCAATTACAGTTTACATTTAATATTAGTTTGTATTAGTGTCAGATGTGGAGCACAGTGGTGAGACAATCACCTACTTTACAAAGTGTTCCCCCACGAAAGGGATCTTCCTCCAATCCATGAAGTTAGCACCCACACCGCAGACTCAGAAGCTTTTCTTCAGGAGTCACATCTCTGCTCTTTCACTTGTTTGTAGTAGGAAAAAAAACATTAAAGGCAGCATCCTTCAATGCCCAGCTGTAAGGAATTAGTTAAACACATGATAATAACTTTACTTACTGTGATACTGTCTACCCTAAACAATATTAATGTGTCTTTGTATTTGTTAATGTGAAGAGCAATTCATAACATATCATTAATTGAGAATGACAAGTTCAAAATAATACATATAGTCTTAAACTATTTAAAGAAGTCTTATGTATTCAGGCACAGAGGTACCTACACATGACCATGTGTATCACTACTATGTTCCCTGTGGCTAGACAGTGAGGATGTTTCTTCTAATTTTTTTTAATATTTTATTTATTTTTAGACAGAAGGGGAGGGAGAGAGAAAGAGAGGGAGAGAAACATCAATGTGTGGTTGCTTCTTGAGTGCCCCTGCACTGGAGACCTGGCCCACAACCCAGGCATGTGCCCTGACTGGGAATCGAACTGGTGACCCTTTGGTTTGCAGGCCAGTGCTCAATCTACTGAGTTACACCAGCCAGGGCCTATTATTTTTCTATTATGAACAAGCTTAAGAACACAGACTTGATTTTCTAAGGAAAAGCTTTAACCCACTATGGAGGTTACACATTAAAATTTTAACTAACAGTTGATATCTTAGTATAATGGGATTATAATAAACTTTTTAAAAATTTTAATTCACATTACGTACTCTCTCAAAAAATAAATGTATACTACTTACTTAATAAAAAACAATGAAAAGTACAAAAACAATCAAAGCTCATATTCACTGCACCATCTCGCATACTGTGTGGGGTCAGTACAGCCGGCACATGTAGATTCCTTGTACACGGCTCATGGGCCGACATGCGAAAGAACACAGCAGCTCTCCCTTCTAAAAATGCATGGAGCTGATTTCTGCTACCACTGCTCATCAGTTTATCAGTCACAATTGTCTTTCTGTTTACACAAATTCTAAGCATGACCAATAGTTTAAATGCCACTCCATGCCATCATTGGAGCCCATGCACAAGTATTGATGTAGCCTGGATTCCTGGAAAAAGTGTGTACAGATTCAAACAAGCTTGGAAAATCCAAACAGAGTCTTTTATTAGTGACCCCTAGTGACCTACAATCAAGGCTAAACATCTTGGCTAAACAATTATCTTTGGGAATTGAAATGTAAACAGAGGGAAAACTCACTGTTCGCCTTTGCCCTGGGTGGCTATTCCTCTCCGGCAACGACACACCCATGGACGTCCTATCAATATTTAAAAATTCCTGTTACACTTTTAGAAGTTATTACTTTCTCGTTTAGAAAACAAAATGACTATAATTATATATCAGTGTCCCCAAATAAATTGCCTTTTCCCTAAACAAAAGCCAGCACGAAATTATATAGGGAACGGTAGACTTTGTTCCTACAACCAGGCAATACCATAAAATACCTCCTGAACCTTATTTATGACTTGGCTTCTTCCACTCTTGTTTCTAAACTGGTTTGCCTCTCAAACACCATCATGTGAAAAGCTTTGCAAAACGTGGGTATGTTCACCTGCATGCCAGTCCTTAGAATCCTGTCCCAAGAGCTGTTTAATGCTGCAGCTTCTGGTGCTGATGAAAAGTTCTAGAAATAAACTTTAAAATGGGTAGAGGTATATGTGTGTGTGTTTAGAGGAAGGGATTTCACCAAGAATCCATTTCTGCCCTTGCCCTGAGCCCTAAGGAATGAAGATGAGTACAAACCCTGAAGCAATGGGGCTGGTGCCCTGTATAAGCCCCAAGATGCTGGCTCAGTCGGTGAGGGTACCACGTATGCAAAACAAGAACACTGTTGCCTCATTTATTTTGCTTTCAATAGCCATTATTTTGGGGCCAATTGCCTCTAAATCTTGCTACACTCATCATGAATAAGGACCCATCAGGAACTTTCCTTTTGGAGTCAAACGTTTTAGCCACACAAACCACTTACAGAGATACAACTAAAATAAATTTCTTTCACTTTATTTCTCTATAATCATAAACCTGTGCAAATACAGAGATAAACAGCACTGCCAGAGGCAAACATCACTTCCAGCTGATGGTATTAAAAGAATATCAACTCATCCTTGTCCTGCCTCATAACTCCTGTTGCTTAATTTCTAAAGAAATGACACTGTTTTTTAAAAGTGTAAATGTCCTTACATGGCACTCATAATAAATGGAGAGAAAAGCACAATAAAAGAGGAAACAGTAAATGACTATATTAAACTCTAGACCTTTACTTGGCCATCTGTCTTCAATTTCAGGCATGTTGTTCTTGAGTGGTGTCCCATTGTAACCAAATATAATAGGATAGGCAAGTTAATGAACTACGACACAGCCCATCATAAATGTGATGTATCACCAAAGCAAAACCACCCAAGATGCAAGGCAGCTACTGTTTTTCTGTGAAGCTCCTTGCTTTTAGTTCAGTGCTCTGGGGAAACAGTAGCTCATTTATCTCTGCGTTTGTTGTAAAATCCCAGACAGCTGCCCTGTGCTGTTTCTCCCTTCCTGGCATTGACCTCCAAAGAAAAATGAAAGAGGTGGAGAAGCCACAGAAAGATGTAGGTAAGGAAGAAAGAGGCTTGGATTCATCTGAAGAAAAAAACACACATTCATCATTTTCATCACCAGTTAGGATTCCTCAGCAAATTACAAAATCAGCTTTGCCAACGTGAAGGCAGTTCTTGGCCAATTCCATCATTGCCCGACTGTGCCCTGGTATATTCCTCTCCTGAGACTAAACCCTCTTCAGAAAACACCTCCTTGGTTTACATTCTTCAAATATATTTAAAATATTTGCGTGGCACTGGGTGGTGAAGCACTGGATTTAATTCTTGCTTATGAAAAAATATTTAAAATGCTATTCAAAATGCAATTCCCCGTGTTAGAAATTAGGAGACTTAAGAGACTACATTGGAGGAGACTGAGTGTCCCTTAATCCACTTATATTTTTGTATGCAATAGATTGAGTGATTTTGACTTAACAGAACAGTTGACTATAAAGCTCTTTAATGTAAGCCACTAAGGATCTCTTCCTGAAGTGATTTCCTTCTCTAACTGGTTTACCTTTTCCATCCATTCCACTTCAACCGCTCAAGTGAAAAATCATCCTCCTTATTTGTTGAGCTTCTAGGACGGAGAGTTGATTCCTCGTTGATGAGTGCTGAAAAGCAGCACGTTCCATTTCGTGTTTGAATTATGATTTCTTTGCGGAGAGTGGGAGAAAGCGTGCTGAGATTCCCGCCTGCAAGTGTGCACACACTGTGTGCTTCCTGCCCCTTGAGTGTGAAGAAGACTGCGAGTGCAGTGGGTTCCGGCTCCCATAGTTAGGCTACTTTACATAGCAAAGGTAAAAAGATTTTTCCAATGTAATTAAGATCCCAAATCAGGCGATGTTCAGTAAACACAGGGAGATCCTGGGCCGGCCAGACCTAACCATGTGAGTCCCAAAAAGAAGAGACCCCGAGTGCAAAGGCTTCTCCTGCTGGCTCTGCAGGAGCAAACGGCCACACCACCGACAGGGCCACGCACGGGAATAGCAGATGGCCACCGGGGCTGACAGCTACTCCGTCTGACCACCTGCAGGCACACAAGGACTCAAGTCCAACAGCTCCAGGGAACTGAAGCCTCCCGAAGCCTGAATGAGTTTGGACGTGGGTGCTGAGCCCCAAGGAAACCACAGCTCAGGACAGCACCTTCGTTTCAACCTGGTGGGACCCTGAGCAGTGGACCCGACTCACTCGTGCTTGGACTCCTGACCGATGGAGACTGTGAGAGAATACATTTGCATTGTGTTCAGTGGTTAAATGTATGGCAATCTGTTATATAGCAGTAGAAAACTAATACACACAGCATATGACTCCACTTAGAGGCACTGTCAAGTGTTTGATGACTAATTTCCCACCAATCCTCAGCCTTACTTGCATTTCCCTGAACTGTCGTCATGTAGAGCTACTCATGATTCATAACTGCAAAGACAAACGTCCTTGATCTTTGGAATGTTCAGGCTCAAATATGGATGTGCCCTCCCTTTCTATTGCACAGATGAGAAAACTGAGGTTCAAAATAGTTGAGTAGTTTGAGGTTTCACCACTAATAAATAGGAAAATTAAGTGAGATCTATTCCAGAGTCCTTTCCACAATGATAGAAAAATCTAGATTAAAATTTGCTTTTGGCTTATAGTGGAATTAATCCCTCCCACTTCTGAACTATGTTAGCACTGCTATATGTGTGTATTTCCTGTAACACCCAATGCAATCATGTACAGCTATACTGGGACATTGTCCCCACAGTATTGTGTCAGTAGTGTACCTTCTAACTGATAAATATTTAGTGGATATTTTGTGAACTGATGAATGACTTTAACGAGAGGGAGAATTAGAAATATTAATATGTCTACAAATTTTAATGCAGTGAAGGTGCGGGGGCAGGCAATTAAGAAAGCAGAGGGCTTTGAAACCAAGTGCCTAAGGAAAAAAATTAAGTTTCTAAAGAAATACTTGCAACATATATTGTGGTATACCTACACCAAATCACCAAATACAATCATCATTAATGATACATAATACGGCATTAATGAGAGAGAATCAATTACAGGGCTACAAAGTTTAGATTTCACCTAAAATTTGGCAATGTAACCATCTATCACTTTCTCCCTTCCACGGCATGCCCACTGCAAAGACCAATGTGGACAAAAATGCCTTCTCCAATCCCCGGTGACTCTAACATCTCTTCCAAGGGAACTTCAGCAGGACCTTAGGTTGGAAAGACCTAGAATCCCAGACTAACCTCCGAAATACTCAGCTCTTGCATTAATAATGGACACTCTTTGACTGAACTGTACAGTTTCCTAAAGGCTCTCGTTATGTAATTGTGATAATAATCAGGAAACAAGGTTCCTTGAAGGAAATGACTACTCTTCTGATTCTGTATCCTTTGAGTGTAGAATAATGTATCTGTATGGAATGGGGGCAAATTATGTATTTTGCTGTCTCCATGACTCTCCAGGTGTCCAAAGCTCCGAACTGAGTATGTTGAACGGGACAGCTCCTGAGCAATTCGGGTGTGCTGGGGGCAGCAGCAGCCAGGACGGAGGAGCCAATGGGTGGCGGCTGTATGCATCAGACAAATTCAAGGGGTAGATGTTTCCTGGTGCACAATTTAAAGGGTTTGTGTATTTCTTCAGTCTGATAGCCTATTGAATAAGCGATACAAAACAACATATAATTCTTGGAGTGCTTTTCCTTTTGTTCCACAAAAGTTTTTATGTGAAAGAAACATGCTGACATTTGCAGTTGATTTATTCTTCATTTTGGAAAAACACGACCAACAAGAACAGTATTGAAGTAAGAGTACAGTAACTGAAGGAACAAAATAAAGAAAAGGACCGAATGTCATCCAAAAGAAACTCTCCTGGAATGTTATTTACTCTGGTTTTGGAATTCAGTGTAGGTGAGCCCACAAGCTGAAGTCCCAAACTGGACTAAACAGCTCACCCCCGGGCCTAAGGTCACTAGAGGGCAGCAGTCCAGGAAAGAGTGCAAAAAAATGGTGTCCACACCAATGGAGACACGTGCACCCTGTTTGTGAACTTTGTTAGCTCTTGCTGGGAGTCCAGACATCTCGAAGGGACAGTTATTCACTGATATCACATGGATACTCTTTATCCTTAAAGCAATCACTTGTCCAGTGTGGGGTCGGCTAACCCCATGGTGGCAATCATATTTCAATAAATTTTGTGAATATATCAATACATTAGTTGTATACCTTACACTCAGACAATGTTTTATGTCAATTATATTTCAGTGTTTAAAAGAGCATATTAGTGGCCCGAAAGAGTTAATACTAATTCCAAACATGTCTAAATTATCACTATTGTGTAATTAATGCCTAGTAAAGGTCTGGCAAATCTATCAAAAGCTTCAAAATAGGGTGGCCAGGTAAATTACAGGAGGCCGGACTTAAATTTCAGGTTAGTAACAAATAACTTTTAGTGTAAGTACACCCCAAATATGGCATGTACATCCCTATGTTAAAAACCATTCATCACTTATCTGAAATTCAGTTTTAATGGGGCACCCTGAATGTCCACTGGCCAGCCCTGACAACCCTGCAGAAGACAGCAGGATGGACGTTCCCTGAGCTTCCTAGAGTGCGTGTTTTGTTTGCTAAGTCATGAGCTTGAGTGGTCCCTGCAAAGGAAAGAACAGCGGAGGAGACAGTCATTTCCTGATCCGTTTCCCTATTGTTCTATGTACACCATCTGGTCAGAAGTTAAACTCCCATAATCACTATTCTCACAGGTGCAGCCAAAATAGTAGAGAGGCAGAAAATGGATACCTCAAATACCTAACTTTTAGTCACATTTAATCAAACCATATTTATTGAATTTATTGGGGTGACATTGGCTAGTAAAATTATATAGGTTCAAGGTGTACAATTCTATATCATATCATCTGTATATTATATTGTGTGTTCACCATCCAAAGTCAAGGCTCTTTCCATCACCTTTTACCCCCCCCTCTTTACCCTCTCCTGCCTCCCCCTACCCCTATTTCCCTCTGGGAATGACCATACTGTTGCCGGTCTCTGAGTAAGCAAACCACTTTTAAGGAGACGTTGAGGATGCTTTTCTGAAGCACTTAGTACCAGCTAATATTGTTACATGCTGTGTAAATAAAAGACCAGTGTGCAGGCTCCTGGGCTGAGGTGCTTGCACCCATGTTAAGGAAATGGTAAACATACATGGGACACAGTTGGAAGGAGATGAAGACTGGAAACTTATTTGGCACTCAGGTGTGTGCTCTACACACTCCCCCCTTCATTCACGTATCAGTGAGACCCCCGGTCAGGCCCCGTTCTGGTGCGGATGAAATAACGTGGAACAGATCCAAGTCCCTTTTCTTACAGGTCTTCCACCCTAGTTGAAGGTAGATAGATAATAAACAGATGAATTCACATGGAAATGTCTGATCGTAACACTTTCTATGAGGACTATTCAAAAGGGAGGTAGGGAGTGAATTTAGGTCTGGGCAGGAAAGGCTGTCTGTAAGGAGGTGACATGTCAGGACACAGCTTACAGGAAAACTGAGGACAAGCTGCGTTCTGGCAGGGGGCAGACTCGGAGCAAAGAGCCCAAGGCAGAAGGGGCCAAGGCAGGTACAAGATGGCTCTGACTGAGGGTCAAGAGAGAAGCTCAGAGGGAAAAGATTTTGTTCTAAGTGTCATGGAGAAACACAGAAAGGTTTTAAGCAAGAGGATGACAGCATCTGAACCAAGTTTTAAAAGAAATCATCTGGTTGCTGCAAAGACACAGAATTGTCTGCCCAATGACCAAGTAAGAGTGAACACGGAAGTGGTGATGGAGAGACCGTGACCCTGAGCGGGGCTGGCGCTGGCGGGGTGCCTCAAGTTAGATGAAGACAGAGAGAGAGGTTAGGTTTGAGATATCTTTTGGAAGCCAAGCTGATAGCACTTGCTGATGGAAAGGTAGGCGTCCAGGGCATTTGCCAGGCTTCTGGCTTAATCACCTGGCTGATGAGAGTCCCCTTTACTGGGAAAGGAAATCAGATAATCAAAAGTTGTAATATGGGATTTCCTCCGTTTGAGATGCCCCTGAGTCCATCCAGTTGATCTGTTAAGTTGGAGAAAGAGGGTAAATATGAGTTGCCATAGTCCAGAAAGAACTCCCGGGAGAAAAAGGACTTGCCCTTGAAAAGTGGGTTGGGTTCAGATGGCTTTGGGAGGAATTTTCTGTATTTCCAGCAGAGGAAATACAATTAGAAAAGGAACAAAGTTAAAAGACACATGGATAAAAACTAGGGGGAGGGTGGTAATGGGAGGGAAGTTGGGAGGGAGCGGTGGGTGGGCTGGATTGGGAGTAAAGGGGAGAAAACTGTACTTGAACAATCATTAAAATAAAATTAAAAAAAAAAGAGAAGATGTAAAAGAATAAGCATGAAATGTGTTTGGAGGTGAAAAATGGGGACTATAAATTGGGGGAAAGTAAGAGGTGAAATTAGAAATATAAAATAGGGTTGGATTATAGTGACCTTCAGTGAAAGTTCAAAGTCTTCCTCTGAAGAAACATGGAGCCATTGTCAAGTTCAGAGTAGGAGACAAAGGTAAATTTCAACTCTCTCCTGTTCTCTGTTATATCCCCCATTCTTAACCTGGAGCCTGGTACATAGCAAATGGTCAGTTTTTGAAATGAAAGAGCAGAAAAGGAATGCATGAGTGTATAGTTAGACAGGTCTGCACCATGAGCGAACAAGGGGTGGAGAAAAATCAATGAAAGTGCTCTCTGTCACAAACATCCAGGTTTTCAGATAAGGGAATAAAACCTCTGTATAATATAGTGAGAAAGAGAAGGAAATAAAGGTGGCTTATTATATCGCCCAACACGGTAAGGTGACAAAGGCAGAGAGGAAATACAAGCTTAGTCCACCCAGAACATACTAAAGATTTAAAATATTACAAGAGACGTCTACTAGAACAATGAATTTAACCAAGAGTCTAGCTGGTTAATGAAATTAGGGAAAACTTGGGTAAGATTTTTTAAAGGTTCTAAAACTTGAGGCTCCATTTTTTCTCTCAGCTATCTGTGCATCATACCATTCAATTCTCAAATAGTTTTAAAGCTGAAACTTTATGTAATTTTCCTCAGTGCGTCTGTAATGTTTGTGCTGGAACTGAAACTTGATTAATTTTTAGGACAGAATACTGATATCCAGTGGAACAGTGAATCAAGACCTCCCTTTTCTCTGGAAACTGCTATTGTTTTAGGAAACATCCATTTTCTGCAAAAATTTGTAATCATCAGGCATTTGCACTTTTGTGCAGACACACACATACGTTGGAGGTTTGTCATATGGAGATGGCTGTGTTATGTCGCTTACTGAAGAAGCAAAGCTAAGCCACTGCTCGGCACACAAAGAGGGAAACATAAGATGAAAAGCTCCAGGAAAGTCGTAAGTTCTGTTGGCACTCACTTGTAATTGCCCTCAAAGCTCTCAGATTATACGCCCCTTTTATTGGATTATTACTTTAATGGGACTTTTTAAAGGGCATTTTAATAGCCTCCTTGTTTCAGCAGATATACATTGAAAGGCACTTGGAATACCTCCCAGTTACAACATTTTTGATCTTCACATTTCTTAGAATTCTGACAACCTACCAGGTAACAGTTAGTACGATATTATGCCGACACATTCCAGAGCTGGCAGTTGTTAGATTCGCCAGTGCAGTTTGTTATCCAGATCCCATGGGCCTGAGATTTATTGCCTTTTCCTTTTACCCACTTCTCCATAGACCCGTCCCCTGCCCTCTTTTTTTATTTTTATTTTTAACTCTTTAATATGTTGTTAGGTGCACCACGACCATCCACGTTCAACGCATAACTCAGTACGAAACAAGAATTAGCCATAGAAGTTCTTATATTACGAATTTGCACTATTCTGTGGAATCTGAAGCATCAGAGATAGCTTGTTTTGGACAAAGATATTTGTTTCCCTCACCCAGAGTCACGCCATTCTACGAACTCTCGAGAGCGGCAGATTATAGGTGGCATCTACAACACCCCCGAAAAGCTGAACCCTGCCGAGGGACAGTACAGATTTCCTCCTTCCCAAATAAGAACTTCAACTATGGGAAGGAACACAGAGGAAAAAAATCATACAATGATAATAAAAATGCTTCAAAAATTGCCTTTTTAGCAGCTAATGCTAACAAAGGCCAGACAAGTGCAGAACTCTGCAGGTAGAGAGTTGGCTTCAATACTACCTGTGTTTCGTATTCAGGCTTCTCAGGCAGACCAAACAGGATCCCAGGAAGCTCCTGTGCCCTCGGAGGCTTATCAGAGATTGTTGACATTGTGCCTCGGGGGATGCCCTCCCCTGGGGAAAGCACGATCCGCCAGCCTCCCCTGAGAAGCGCATCCTTCTGCTCTGGGTGGCTTCACGTCTCTGCCTTGGGTGTTCTGCAGGTTTCCCACACCGTGTCTAGAAGGATATGTAGTATTTTCTCCCATGGCTAGAACTGACTGTATCTCCTCAGTCTGAGATTGTCATGTATTTAACCAAATCTGGAACCTTTTTACCTTTTTCAATTTGTTCCCACCTTACCCTCTACAGTTTTTTCTATTCTGACTTTATCAAAATTCAGCTTCCCAGATCCGTCATCTCTCTTTCTTCCTTTTTGGTTTTTTTTCTCTCTGTACTGCATTCTTAGGCATTCCCTTACAATTGTCATCCAGTTTATAAAGTTTCTCCCCAGTTACATTTCATATGTCTTTAACCCAAACATTTAATATTGCATTCTATCACAATTCTCATGCTTTCCATCTCTAGAACATTCTTTTTGGTTCTTCACTACAGGTTCCTTTATCTTTTCTTTTTTTAAATAATGCTTTGTTCTTTTCTTTTGTTTCTGCTTCCTACTTGCATGACTTCATTTAAAACATACTCATTTTCAAAAACATTACCGGCTAACTGCATTTTCTGAAGCTTTTGAGGATCTAATCTAGCCCTGCAGTTTGATGAGCTACCCTTCAATTATATTTCATAGTTGGATTGCGAGCTCATCTTCCGTGGAGTTATACCCAGCATAAGCATCTGTGACTTGGGTTAAGGGCATGTGCCTCCAGAATTACTCCGCATTTGCTTCTTCTAAACACCCCAAGGGCAACTCCAACTTGGAACTAATTTTAATGTTAATTCTTTTGTTTTAGGGCCACAAATAATGTGAGTAATGTGATTTGAACATCAAAGTCCAATGTGATGTAAGTCCATGGGAATAAACTCTTAGGAGACTCTTTTCCTTAGCAATAATCCAATTAGACACAATACAAGTTTGTTAACATCCTTCTGCTAATGGAGTGAGGTTTCGTGCTCACTTTTTGTCTGAGAGTTCAGATGTGAGCTGCAGCTTTTTATATGGGAAAGTCCAAGTTCCTAGTCATTGCCTTCCCAGAGCTTAAGACACATGAACTCATATTACCAAGACTGATGACCTCTCAGGGGTGCCCAACCTTTTGGCATTTCTGAGCCACACTGGAAGAAGAGTTGTCTTGGGCCGCACATTCAATACATAAACACCAGTGAAAACTGATGAGCAAAAAAAGGTTTTAAGTAAATTTATGATTTTGTGTTGGGCTTCATTCATAGCCATCCTGGGCCACATGGGGCTTGTGGGTTGGACATCCTAGCTGGGGGAGCTATCTGATTATCCCTCTGGTTTTCAATTCCCTCTTTGTTCTAATAAACAAACTTAATTGGTGCATATTATTCCAGAAAATCTGGTAAGTATTTTTGTTTAATATAACCACCCAGTACTTGACTAGACACCCTCACACACGCACATGCTAGTGCAAGTCACCAATCACTGAGCCCTCAGAATGTGGTAGGAAGTATGCCACTTTATGGGCACCATCTCAATCCATTGTAGGTAGGCACTTCATTATCCCCACTTTAGAGACAAGAAAACAGAGAATTTGAGGGTTTGGTAAATTGCCTTAAAGTGGCAGAACTACTATGAAAACCCCAAGTTATCCTGAATCAGTAGGGAATGTTCTTAATCATTGTACCATACGGCTTCCATATACGAACTATGTTTTTCTGGTGGGGGGAGATTATCTTCTGGAGGGCGGGTCCCTTGTAGTACAGGCTTCCCCCACTAAGGGAGTATACTAGGAACCCATCTGTATCAATGGACCAGCTGGCATTATTGTGAGAGGCTGCACTCGGCTTCAGTGAATTTTTTTTGAAGACTCTTTCAACATGTTTGCCCATTCCATGATGGGTGATTCATGAGTGTCCTGTCCACACCATGCTGAGTGCTCAGCAACTTTTTACCAAAAATGGCATGAACTCTGTGCCCCACCCTCCCTATTCACCTGATCTCACCCCTTAATTTTTTTTTTGTTTCCCTGGCTAAAAAATGTCCCCAAAGGGAAATGTTTTGCCGACGTGGAAGAGGTGAGAAAAAAAAAATGGCAGAAGCAATAAAAGGCATAAAAATCGATGAGTTCAAAAACTGTTTTGAGCAGTGGAAAAAAAATGTCTTGGTAGGTGTATTGCATCCAATGGAGAGTACCTTGAAGGTGACTGAAGTTTAAACATGTAAGACTAAATACACAATTTTTTATAAATAAATTCCAGGGGGGGTTTTGGGTTGCCCTTCATATATCAACCTCCCTGTATGAAAGAAAAATCTCAATATGTGCATGTCTTTCTCTGTTTTAAGAACTTGTAGTTTAGCAAAATATTTACAGTTTTTATAAATTGTTAAAGATTGTATAAATGTATTTATATTTTGTCAACCAAATGCCACTTCTGTATTTAAAGTCAAGTGGGAAATTAATGATGGTAAATATATAAGTTAATTTGCTTTTGCAAAGTACATTTTGAAGGAAGTAAAAATGACGTTTTATTTTTTCTTCATGCTGGGGAATTATCTGTCTATCTAAACAAATTTGGCACATTAGCAGATTAACCTTTCGAATACTAAATTTAATAATTTTAGTAGAAACATTGCTTCCTTCTTTTTTATTACTATCATAGTTTAATGAGCTTAGTCAGCAGTCCAGACTCCTTTATTACCCTTGAGGTTCCCAAAAATGTGTGGCCGTTTTGGACATTTTTAAAATCAGACAACCTCAATAGAACCATTCTGGTTCTGTAAACACTGTTTTATATCTCTGAACTGAAATATGGAGTCATCAGGGTCTCGTTTTCTTTTCTTCTAGAAGACTCCTCTGCTTGGTGAAATTTCCACTAAAAATATATTTATAAAGGAGGGCTGCCATCTAGTAGCATCAAGAATCAAAGAAAATAGACATATCAACTTAAGAATACTACCAAACTCCTCAATTTTAACATATCTTTGCTATTGCAAATAGAAAACAATAAATATGAAACCACAGGATGTGAGCACTCCACAAATTAGTTCATATTTAATTACTTTTCTGGAAGTTTGAATATTTTACTAACCCTTATACACACTAAATGTACTTTTATTGTTAATATTAGAAAATATTATTTTTAATCTCTAAAATTATAATATTTAGTGAGGTTGAACATTTTAAAAAATATTCAGCAGTATTGATATTTTTTCTATTGTAAAATAATTGTCTATATTTATTGTCTGTATAATTATTTGAGTCTGGGTATGTTTCCCACTGCATGTTTTATATACCAATATTTAATAGTTTCTAACATTCCCATTCATTGATTTTTTTTTTTTTGATTTTTGGTCTCTTTTCTACACACAAAGTCTTCTAATTTTTAGATATTCGAACATATCCATTATATTTTTATTGTGTTTTGAATGCTTTTATTTCCTTTCTCAACTATTAGAGAAACAGATTTATTTCTCTTCTCTTGTGGTTTTCATGGTTCTATTTGTTTACATTACTACTCATTGATCTGGAATTTATTTTAACATCTAGAAGCAGTAAGAGTCTAATTTTTTTCTAGATAGATAACCAGTCTTCTGCAGTACTAATATTTCTGCATAACACATTCATTCTCGGTGGATCTGACATGTCTCTTTTAAAAAATAAGCATTAACTTTTAATATATTATAGAGTGTATCTAGCTTTCCCCTGTTATTCTAAACAATTCTTGAGCCAGTTCTACATGATTATTAATGCTTTATATTATATTTTCATATTCAATAGGTATATTTGCCAACCATATATCCAAATGTTCTGTCTTATTATTACTCATCAAACAAATCATTTTGAGTTACTTTTAGCAGTGTAGTTCACCATCATAAAACTTATTTTATGGACAAATTAGAATCTTTTCTATATATTCAGGCTTCTCATTGTGCACATCAAATGTGTTGTTATGTGATATCATGGAACCCTGCAGACATTTGCACTTAAATAAATATTGTGGATGTTTCACCTAAAAAAGTGTTTCACGACCAAGAACATGTGGGAAATATTGCCTATTTTACTACTTTCTTGGACAATCACAACAAATAAGAACAGAGAAAGAAAAAACTGTGTAGTGAAGTAATCTATGAGATACTGTTTAACCTGGTGCTTTCCAAATTACCATGTACTTTTAATTTTTGCTTAACAATTACTAGCAAACCACAAAATGGCTTCCTTGCCCCTGTATGTCCTAAGAACAATATTTCCTTTTGGTGACTCCCAATTCTTTTTTTTAAGTCACTTTTGTTTGAAATGTCGACTGACCCCCAGATCAGCACGGCATGACTGCATAGGTGTTCGCCTCTAGCTGCAAAAGGCAGAGTGGAAAGAGAAGGCAGAGATGGGGAGTCTGCGTCATGTCAGAGACCCATCAGCCCGGTTTCCATTCCTTCACGGGGCAGGAGCTGACGGGAGTGACCTCAGAGAAAGAAATAAGAAGCCCATGTCCACTGAGCAGTGGCGGTCTCCCAGCCAGCTTGCAGCCCTGCGGAAAGTGGGTCACTTCACCACTGAGGAATGGCTCTGGGTGGCACTTCAGAGACACTGCGGTAAGGGAACAGACCCCTTATTCATCACCGGGGAGATAGTGTTTTTCCTCTCCTGTGATAGATTCACGCTAGCCCAGCATCTTTATGGTTAGGCGTGACTTCCTGAGGGATTTTCTCTGGATCCACAGAAGGTTCCCTGAATCCCACGGAAAGCTTGACTCACCCACAGGCCTGTCAGGGTGGGGCTGGCGTGACTTGGATGCAACTTCTCCTTGGCTGAACTTCCATGATGGTAATGTTCAGCCTCAAATCCGCTGCCTCTCGGAGAAATGGAAGAACACCACACGGAAAGGGCTCCATGGAGGTGCTGACAGGGGCAGTAAAACCTCCTCCCACAGACTTCCCACCGGCGCCCCAGACCATGACATGTCAGGGAGCTCGGAAAGTATTTTTTTTTCTTTATGACTTCCTTTTCCCCTGCAGCAGCTTCTCCAACACGTTCCTGGCCCTGGAGAGCCTCATACCTATTCTAACAACTGATGCGGTACTCTGGACCACTGGATCCAAGCCCAGAGCTGACTTCCCAACTTGGCACCTTCGGCCTTCACTTCGATACAAAAATGCTGAAGCTTCCTTTTAATAGCAGATCTTGTGTTCTTTATCACCGAAGTTACAAGAGCAATCCTGTTCCACTGAATGCCTCCCTGGAAGAGGAGCTCAAATTCTCACACACCGTCACTCACGTGCCAACACAAACCCATCTCTGATTTCCATAAGCAGGTGGGTCTATGGAGGCATCTGGCCAATAACTCCCTTCAAGGAAGCGGCATCATTTGCCATCTTAGAGCAAAGAGTAGCCAGACGCCAGATAAGGAAACCATTGCAGGCTGGCCCTGAGGTTGGTTAAGAGAGTAAGCTGGCAAGTCGCATGAGGAAGGAAAGCGGATGCATGGAAGGGACGGCTTCCCAAGATGTCTGGATCCCAGGTCTTGCTCTCAGTAGTTGAGTGACTTCCGGCAATCTACTTGATTTAGTCTTAAGGTCCTGGTGTTTGTCTCACTGGAAAGTCGTGATGCTTAAATGAGATCACACACACACACACACACACACACACACACACACACACAGTGCATCTGGCCTATAGTCCTGCCCAGAGAAATTTAAGTATTATGTGAATATAATGGCCTTTGAGGCATCATTGAAACTTTGGAAATGCAGTGCCCAGGAGCAACCCTCTAAGAAAGAGGGTCCATAACTTTCATCAAGAATTCTCCAACAATTAAGAACTCTTGGAACAATGGAAGGCAGTTTGAAAACATCAAACACAGGTTAACAGAAGAAGATCCGATTTGGGTGGTGGGAACATATTGCTGTATATGGATGATGTGTCACAGAATTGTACACTTGAAACCCACATACTTTTATTAACCAATGTCACCCCAACCATTGTAATTTAAAAAGAAAACACTAAGAGTGTCACTGCAGTAAAATGCAGTTGTCCCAGCTAAAGTGACCTTTCCAAAGTTACAAATACAATTATTTCCACCTCGTTATCTTTAACTAAGGGTAGGTGTTGCTTTTCTTCATTTATTCAAGCATTACCCACAGCTCAGGTGACACCTGCCTAGTTCCCTCTTTACAAGTTGGTCCTGCTTCTCTAGCTTCACCCCAGCTCCCAGAAAGCAGGGCTCCAACTGGACGACTTCCCCACAAGGCCCAGCATAATCCTTTGCACCTGGTTACTATTTTACAAATGTCCGTTACTGCTCATGATATTTCAGGTGTATTTCTATGTAAAACATAATGAACTTCTGCGTAAATCCACATGATAGACTGTGTTTTCTGCAGAGCATAGCATCCAACATATCAGCGCTTTCTGAATGGTGAGTAAAGATAAAAAAAAATGGATCACTATGAGTCTGTTATATGAGGTAGGGCCCCAAAAGTCCAGAATTTATTTATAAAAATGTGTACTTATTCTCACATGTTTAAACTTCAACCACCTTCCAGGTACTCTCTATTTGATGCAATATACCTTTTAAGACATTTTTTGCAGTGTTCAAAACAGTTTTTCAATTCGTCAGTTTTGATGCTTTTTAGTGCTTCTATCATTTTTTTGTTTCACCTCTTCCATGTCAGCAAAAGATTTCCCTTTGGGGACATTTTTCATCCGGGGAAACAAAAAAAATCACTGGGGGTGATACCAGGTGAATAGAGAGGGTGGCCCATGTGGGGTCTTGCCATTTTTGGTCAAAAACTGCTGAACACTCAGCGTGGTGTGGGCAGGTGTGCTCATAAATCACCCATCATGAAATGGGCAAACATGTTGAAAGAGTCTTCAAAAAAAATTAACTGAAGCTGAACACAGCCTCTCACAACAATGCCAGCTGGTGCACTGATACAGATGGGTTCCTAGAACACTCACTTAGTGGGGGAAGCCTATACTACAAGGGGCCCACCCTCCAGAAGATAATTCTGGTTTTGGGGGGCGGGTTCCCCTTTTGTATACCAATAAATGGATAAACTAGGCAGGTGAGGAGGGCACAAGGGAGTATTTTTTAAAAATCACCATCTAGAACATGTAACCAACCCTCACAGAATTTATTTCACGTGAATATTATATTGTAGTTTTTCAATTGTGTACCCAAAATTCATTGGCCCAATGTAGTTTCATCAGGAGACCACAGTTTAAGTTTAAAGGATCAGCCGACCTTACAGTCTGCTGAGAAAAAGTCCAAACCATAGTTTCATCAGTTTTTCCCTTAAGACTCTAACACGAAGGGCACCGTCATTGCTGACTGGTACATTTCTAGAAGGTTCCCAGCACTACTTCTGATAAACAGAACAGGAAAGGGAAGTTTCCTAAAATCAAAAGGAAAACAGCCGACCTGGCAGCACATTCTCGTGTGTGGTGATGGGGCTGGGAGAGCACGGGGATGTATCTGTGTGAAGTAACCGCAGAGTGCCGCTGGAGCTGCTGATGCACACGCTGCTTCTGAAACATCTCCTTTTTAAAGAAACTCTATTGGTATCACCGAGCGGCTCATTTGCTCCAGATTTGCCTTCAAACTGTTTTTTTTTTTTTTTTTTTTGCAAAATGCTCAAGATAAGCACAACTTAACTTAAGAGGAAAACTATATACATTTTTCATTTAAACACGGAGCAACGGGAAACCACACGACATACATACACCACTGCGAGAGCAGCAGGCAAATGTGCTCCTGAGAAGGCGGGCAGAGATGCTGCTGGGGCGGAGCGGACTCCCGGCAGGGCGCAAAGTCCAGGAAAAAAAGGGCCACTGTGCGCAGCCCAGAATCTTTGCTAGAACTCAGACTATGGCTATTTTCCCCCCATAAGGATCATGTCTGCTTTAATTTCATAAGACATTCTAAACTGAAATTTTACAGAGTACTGATTCACAGCTTCCTTCTGACCAATGTGTTTTTATAAAACCCAAAAGTAAAATTGGAAAAATGAGTTAACTGGTGTGGATCATACAGTGTCTTCAGTAAAGCGACGAATGATGCCATATTCTGAGCACACAGTGAAGTGCAAAGACCGGCATCGACTCTCGGGATGAAGGAGGAACGTGCTGTCCCAAATCATCATTTGTAACATCAGGGACAAGGCAGCGTCACATTCCTTAAATTATGTTTCACACAACGTTAGTGATGTTGAATTTTAGCAGGTGATATGCCAACTAATGGTTCTATCATCAAATCTCTCCCACTGTCTTGCTAATAAAGAACCTCGGATTGATATATACACATATACATAAGAAACTAGCTCAATGCAGACATCTTCGTAACATGTTTTAGTAAATGATGTCCAAAGACTGGTCCTCCTTTTACATCTAACTTCTTTATTCCCAGAATGTGCTTAAGAAAACACTTATTCTAAACAAAACAAACAGACTCAGAGACACGGAGAACAGAATGATGGTTGTCAGAGGAGAGTGAGGTTGGGGCACTGGGTGAGAAAGGTGAAGGGATTGAGAAGTACAGGTTGGCAGTTACAGAATAGTCATGGGAGTGTAAAGTACAATACAGGGAATATAGTCAGTAACACTGTAACAACTGTGTGTGGTGCCAGTTGGGTACCATATTGGGGAATATCGGGGGAACACTTCGTAAAGTATCTGATTGTCCAGCCATTATGCTGTATACCTGAAACTAAGCAAAATAAAATTGTAAACTATATATTGTAGTATTGTAGAATGTAAACTATAATTGAAAAAAGATAAAAAAGTATTTGTTCTATAAAAATTATATAATACATACATATACACATGCATAATATGTAAATAATGCCCATGGCAGCATAATTTAGAGAAATTCTATACTATGCCCCTTATTCTTAAGCACCATGATGCACATTAGTTAAAAACTTTAAAAAAAATTCTACTGAAAACGATTTAATTCAACATTGCTAAAATTTACCTCTTCCTGAAAGTCTTTTATTTCTCAAATATGTAATATTTATTAATAGCTCATGGAACACAGACCTCCCTTTTGAACATATTGGCATAGAAAAATATTTACTAACTGGATGAAGAAGTACAAAAGAATAGGATCACAGAGGGTGTGTACTGTATGATCCATTTTTGTAAGATAACTGCATATTGGTTTTCCCTACTTTTCCATAACACATTTTTGTTAGGAAAAATGTGTTACTGATATCATTTAAAAAATGCTTCATATTGTTTTATTTGGCATGGAGAAAGGGTGCATGGAGTATGGCCCATTTTCTAAAGTTTCCAAGTGTTCAAATCTCCCTTACAGTTGTAACAGGAGCCAACCCCCTCAGTGAGTGACGGCCCTGTCCTGCTATGCTGGCTGTTGAATGTTGAATTTTTAATGTCATGGGAAGTGCCCCAGGCTCTTATTTCTACTCCTAATTGGTGCACCTGAAAAATATCCATTGAGCTGAGCTCTGAATCGCCTGCACAATTAGTATAGTGTATACCAAAAAGACCAAATGTAAGGACAAATGAAGTATTCCCATGCTTCACCCCCCACCCCCAAACACCAACTTTAGGCACCTGACCAAACACTACACAGTTTCACATGAATGTCTCTCTCCTCATCAGAGGAACAGGAGCACTGGGTTTCTCCCCCTGCCCCTTGCTCACAAGCCCTCACACCGCAGCGAAGAGTAGACAGACTAGAGGGAGGCAGGAAAGGCACACAGTCTCCGTTCCCTGTATGGAAAGTTTGCCGTGGAGGAGCAGTCTACCACACAGAGAAGGCACTACATGGAAATTTTGCTATAGCACGGAAGAAGCCGTGGGAATTGACAAAGATGGCAGGGGATGCAGCTTCCACCTCGAAGGAGCTTACCACCAAACGCTTAGAGCAGGATACATGTGAGTGATAGGATTTGTGATACATGAGAGTGATAGGTGGTGGGCAGGGGGGGAGTGGGGGCCTGTGGGAGCCTCTAAGTTATGTGCAGACAGGGAGGTAGGAAGCATTAGAGAGCTGGAGAATTAGGTAGCACACAGAATGATCTGGAAAGGCTGTAGCCGGGTCAACCAAGAAGTATGTGTGCATGCGTGGGTGGAGCGCGCATGGGTCCCCCCCAAGAGGTGTGTGACCAGGCTCACGCCCTCAGGGGAGCGGGCTTTCTTCCTGGCGGACTAGATGGCATGCGTAGAGGAAACATTAAAAAAGTAAACGTATAAATAAAAACAGTATGTCATTCGGTTCTAAATGAGGGGATGGAGCCTGGCATAGAGCCTGGAAAGTGGGCACTTAATACGTGTTTATTGGATTTAATTAGATCTCTAAGCCGTCGGAGGGCTAGACAGGAGACCTCTGCAGAGTGATTCAGGAAATGAGGACAGAAACAATGGCATCGGTGGTAAAGTAGACCTTTGGGGCAAGTTGGGGAGAGGGCAATTAGGAAAGCTTTTTAACACAACACGCAGTTTAAATTTGATAAGAAGGGGACATTGGAACCAGTGGTTTTGCTTAAAGAAGGTAAGCGCCAGTCAACACACATCCTAAGGACCACAGCTTCGGGTAAGAACACTGCAGAGGGCCGAGACCTGAACGAGGCAACCCAACAGCAGCTGCAGCTGTCTGGGCAGGGCTTGGATGCATTATTAGCCTATTGCTTGAACATGGATGTTGTACTCTGCTTTCTTGGTGGTCAGTGGCCAAAGCCACCCTGCACTCATATCCGAGATGAGCAGAAGAGGTCATTTGGTTCATGTCTGCCCTCATCTCAGGCAGCATCACAAATATTTGCAAACCACAGAACAAAACTCACCCATGTCACTGTGTACGTGGGCTAGAAGTACTTGAATTGTGTGCATTTGTACAAAGTCAGGAACGGCTGTGTGTGCTTGTTCCTTGACACCTCTGTCCTCCCCCCTTGTTTGGGGAAGCAGACCCCAAGGAGGATGACCCTATACATTTCAGTTTGTGCCCACACAAGGTCCGAGGTTTACGGTCGTGGCTTTCTGCTGCAGGTTGTTGTGTGGAGTGGAGCCCTCACCTCGAGCTAAAACCTCAAAAAAAAAAATGGGCAGGTTGGAGTGACAGAAAAAGAAAAATTTGCTTCTATTTTATGTTATATTTTCTTAATTAGATTAAGAAGCTCCCCATCTTCTTTTGCAACCTGGAAATTTTGAAAAAGCAGCAGCATCCAGGATCTTCTACCTCCAGGAAGATTTCAACGCATTACGTTTCACCATTCCTTTAATGCCATAAAGGTGTTTTTGCTCCTGAACTAATTATTCCAGATAAGAAACTTCCCGCCGCCACTCTGGAAAAGCAGACCCAGAGAGCAGGTTGTATGGGGTCTGTAGACGAAAGAGTGATTCTCAGTATCAGGACTTGTTTTCTCCCAAAGACAGATACCACCAATGTCAGGCTACACTTGCAATGGAAATCATCGCTTGGGCACTGAATCCAGCCACAGAGCTTTTGGCAAAAAGGCTGTAACCTCTTCTCTGTCCTCCCTAGTGAGAATCCCACCACAGTTTTCCATCCGTTGGTGACCTCCATCCCGGATTACCTCAATGCCCTTTGCTCAGGGCTATGGTTAAAGACCTCCCAGAAGCTCCAGCTGTGGGGACAGAATGCATCAGTCTTCTAGTTGTTAACGGTCATAGGCTGACGGGACAGGAGTGTTTCTGAGTCTCCAAGGCCCCCCTGGCTTAGGATGATGGTCCCAAGCCCTTGCATAAGCTTGAATCACTGAGTTTTTCAAGAAGTATATTGGTCCCATTGATATTTTACAACTTTTGAATCTCCATGGAAGTTCACCATGGCTAGGCAAGGAGGTGGGCTGGATATAAGTAAAAGAAATAAAACTCTCTTGGGAATGAATACATGCAAAAGGAAATTTGGGGGAGTTCCTTCAGCTTTGCACAACAAATTAGGCAAGAAGGAAGCAGTAAAGAAAGTGTAATTTTCACTGGAAATATTGGGGAGATCACTTTGTAAAGTATATGATTGTTTAACCACTACGCTATACTCCTGGAATTCATATAAAATAATATTGAATGTAAACTCCAAGTGAAAAAGAAAATTAAAAAGTTGAAAACTGTAGTTCCCTTTGAAAGGATGTCGTGGAACGTAAACGCTTACCGGCTGGAAGCTGGAGATGTTGTAGTGAGAAGGCCTTCCTATCCACGCCCCACCATCACAATGGCTAGTTAAGACTTCGAGGAAAATCAGTACGAAATAGCAATTTTCAGCAGAGAATTACATACCTAGATGCTGCCTCTTCTGGTCTTCATTGATATTTGAGATTATTAGCTTGTATCCCAGGTTTGTTGACTGTGAGAATATGATTTAAAAAAATAGCAAAACAAAAAGGTCATTATCTTTTAACGCTTTGCTTCCAAAAGTTTGCCTTTGTAAAACACTTGCTTGGAAATCAGAAATCTAATGAGTAGGCAGAATGACCTACTCGGGTATCAGGGTGAAATCATCTATTATCCAACAAGAAAGATGGTTCATAATCAAGTATTGTATGTTCATGATGACTAATAAATTAAGAAAGTTATGTGACCAAAAATATGGAATTAGCTATATTTATTAACTGATTCCCAGGATTAATCTTGTTTTCTGATACAAAGTATATTAAAGTAACTCTGTAGAAATCATAGCTGTTGATATTTCAGACATTCCCAGGACTGTTAGAAAAGAGGAGCTTATGACAAATCAGCATAGTCAATGAATACAATTATATAAGGAAATGCATGCTTAACCATATTGACACAAACTATAGGTTATAGTACCACATGTATCTCCCTAGAAAGAGCAGAGGTTTCAGTCTTGATAATAAATGAATAAAAATAACTAGATCAACTGAAAATAAAGAGTAATGGGGAGCTACATGCAGTTCTCATTGTTGAAATACTTACAGAGGGGCAATAATTAAAAGCATCTACCTAAGACTGTACAATATAATGAATGGTACAAGAAAGTACAGTCAAAGACAGACCCTGTTACATGTAGGAACATTATATCCCAAAGGCCACATTACAAATCAGTGGAGTGAAATAAAATAACAAGATTTAGTTACAGCTGCTTAATCAAAATTAATAATAAAATTAGAGCTTTATCACAAGTCTTTCACTAAAATTCTTTCCACTTTTATTAAAGAGTTAACTATATATGTGAAACTGTAAAATAACAAGAAAATACAGATTAGTATCTACCTGATCTCTGGATAAGGAAGGTGTTTCGTGGGATTAAAAAAAATCAATGGAAGAAATATAGAAAGTAAGGACAAATTCAAATACATATGATTTTTAAATAACTGTTTGTCAAAGCTTATAAATTAAAGAGAAAAAAGAAGGAAATCTAAGGAAATAGTTAACCCAAAAGTTGATACTAATAATTAGGAAAATAGAAAGGAAACAAAAGTAATGTTTGCAACAAACATTTATGCTCTGATTATGAAGCAGGCACTGACTTGACAAATCCAAAAGATGTGATCTGACCACTGCTATGGTCTGAATGTTCATATCCTCCAACGTTCATATGTTTCACTCCTAACTCCCAATGGTGATATTAGGAGGCAGAGCCTTTGGAAAGTATTTGCATCACGAGGGTGGAGCTGCCAGGAAGGGGGTTAATGCCCCTATAAAAGATGCCCCACAGAAATTCCTCCTGTCAGAACCCAGTGAGAAGGCCCCAGCTGTGAACCAGGAAGAAGAGCCTCACTCCAGAACACGACCAAGTCATTGCCTTGATCTTGAACTTGCCAGCCTCCAGAACTGTGAGCAGTAAATATCTGTTGTTCATGAACTACCCTAGTCTGACACTCAACTGTAACTGCATACTCTGAGAGAAGCACTAGATTTCTTTTTAATTTTTCAATTTAAAAAATAGCCTCTATTAAAAGTACCAAATGCAATATTAAAACTTCTACATTTTAAAGATAAATTACATTTAGTGAAGACTTAAAAAGCGGCTAGATTCAATTTGGTCTGATTCTGCCCCAACTGTTTGGTACAACTTCCAATTCCTTTGTCGATCTCATTTCGCCCCCTTCTCTTAACTTGAAGTTAAATTGGCTTCCTGGGATGCCTGACCCTGGAACACCAGAGCTGCTGCTTACACCAAATCCTCTTTCCGCCTACTCCAATTAGTGATGCTGACTCTCTTATTAAAAAAGTTTTCTATGTATGCTTTCTCGCATAATTGGGTCAGAGATGGCTTTTGTCTGACCCTTTCCTGGCAGTACAATGCAATCGACCGGCAACTCGGGCGGACGTCCCGGGCCGTGCAGACTTCTCAGCCGCTTCCTCCCGTCTCCCGGTCTGGCTCAGTTTGCCCACTGCCCTTCATTTTGGGGCTTCAAACCAATTACGTTTTATTCCCTGAATTCTAAGAAACACAATGTTTTTTTTCACATTTTAATATTTCTAAAATTGGAATTTTAATTGAATTTGTTAAAGTTTCCTTATGACCTTTTACTCATTGTCTTTACTGGAATGCAGTTCTCTTGATAGAGATAATAGGTTATAGTTAATGCAAGAACTTATAAAATATAAAGCACCATTTAATGGAAACAAAAAAAATGCTATTTTCTCAAAGCATGAATCTCTCCCCTACAAAAAGAATAGAAACAGCATTATTTAAAAGTCTTAGTAAGATGTTAAATTTCTTTCATTATTTAGATTTTTAAACAACCCCTCTAGATTTTTGAAGGATCAATATTACAAAAATTTTCCCCTGGCAGTTGCAGAAGATCTGGAGAAGCATTTAGCTACTTAGAAGTTGGGAGGAACATTCTTTTGCAAGGAGACACCTGCTTGGTTGACACAACTGGGCTGCTGTTCAGTTGGATGCCCTTAGGCAGCAAAAATGACTAGGTCTCTTCCAATTGTTGCTGCACCTGTTATTCAAAGCTTCACACAGCACCCATTTGTGTGCTAGTGGATGTTTAACAACTGGCTCTCTGGGGAAAATGAGGGAGGTGAGAGGAAGTCTGGATGCTTGGCATTTGCCAAACCCCCTGGTTTCCCACCACAGCCAGGATCAAGCTACCACTGTAATGAGCATCGCTGGAGGCAGAGTTGGGAAGAGAAAGGCCCAGTCTCAGCAGGCTCCAGCACACAGTTGAACTGAAGTGCTGGAAAGGAAACTTGATAAACATGGCTGGAGAGAGCTTCAGGCTGGTACCAGACTTCTTGAAGGAAGAGAAATAGGGAAGCAAGAACAGAAATTTGGGTGGAAAGGGAGAACTGCCTGGGCCAGCAGTTAAACAGATTTCACTAGGGGGAGAAATCGCCCAGTTGTTGCTGATTAGGTTATTTACTGTGCACAGGTGGTGGTGGGGACTATGTAGACATCCTCGCCTGTGATGTCTGTGCTATCTTTGATAAATTCCACATTGCTCACTAATGCTTTAGATGCGTTTCATGGGGTGGGGGTGGGGGTGGAGGGGTGTGCATCACAAAAAAGTGCTGAGCCCTGCTTCAAGTCTGTATCAGACAACAGCTGAAGTGACTATGGGGGCAGCCAGTTTTCACGTGGAAAGAGATGTAACAGGTAAATAAACAGAAGTCAGAGTGGATAGAAGTTTTCCAAAAAGGGGCAGAGAGATGTGTGTGTGTGTGTTTTATTCTTGATGGGGAGTTTCAATGTATATGGCTTCCCATAGAGGATGGTAGAGAAAAGGAAGAGGGAGGGACAGTATAAAATGCATGCGTTTTCACTGACTTTGGGGACTATCTGGCTAAGTCAACAATGTTATGACATCAGAGGCCAAGTTTTCCATGACCTCTGGAAGCAAAAATGGATCCAGTTTCGATACAGCCTGATACAGCCTTCTAACCACAGTTGGCTCCTCAATTCTAAGTGTTTAAAATCTCTTCTAGATAAAACTTTGTAAGTTACTACATTTTCTGAATTATTTACATAGATTTTTACTCGAAAAAGTTCCACAGCAGAGTCATGTAGACCCTGAGAGATGGGACGCACGCACACACGCCTTATCACCATTATGTGTACACTGGGAACACGGGAAGCAAAGACATTGAAGGGACTTGTCCACTGGCATCTCCTTTGTCCGAAGGCAGCTCTGACCACAGAGCCACGTCTCTGGACTTCGGATTCCGGGTGCGATCTTCCCGACAGTGTGGAACTGGCTGTGCAGCAAGCTCTGGATGCACGGAGACCACCAGAAACGGAGAGAAGGGGTTTGGTTACAGTTTGGGTATATTGTGCCCATTGCTTGAGGGACAGTCTTTGGGCTGGTCATCTCCTAAACAGAGGAGAGAAAGGAGGAGGAGGGCGGGATGGGGCTATTCTCTGTGTGGTCCAGAGGCCTTCACTGCAGGAAGTGGGCCCTTCCGGCCACAGTTCTACCAGGAATCTTTTTCCCCCCTTATAGTAAAACCCTGTTTATAAATATACATTCACCCATACACAAACATATACATCCCTCAGAGTCCAGAGCAGTTCTGCATCCACAGAGATAAATACAGAAAGAAGCATGACAGAGACAGATGGACAGAGAAGTATTTTTAATTTTTTAAGAAAACATTTGCCTGCTTTGGGAAGAAACGGTCGGTTCTAAAAGAAAGGAAACCTGTACTTAGGCTAAACTTCCTCTGGATTAATTATTACTGTATTTGAAATCCAAATGACTTGACCCATCATTAGTGGATAAGTGTAGGCCAGGGAATAAATATCCACTCTGTCCACAATAAGACAGGTATCCACACCAAGTTCAAAGGCCCCAGACTTTACCACACACACATTGGGC
Source organism: Tonatia bakeri (assembly GCA_004024845.1). Classification (NCBI taxonomy): domain Eukaryota; kingdom Metazoa; phylum Chordata; class Mammalia; order Chiroptera; family Phyllostomidae; genus Tonatia; species Tonatia bakeri. Next base: position 4,153 of record PVIA01007134.1, on the reverse strand, counting down.
CATCTTTAGAGCTGTGATGATGACGAAAGGTTAGATGTATTCTGAAAGCCCAGGGAGGCCGCCAGCACGACCTCAGGCTAATTAGCAGAAACCACAGGTATAACCAGCTGCTGGGCCATTCACGTAACCAATCCCGGAGCCAGATGCCACTTTTGGAAAAACATACCTCAGCGCTCCTCATTGAAATTCCGTCTCCGGGCTTATAAAGAGTGTACTGTCTGAGCAACACAGGCAAGGCTTGGGGCAACTGGGGCCATTCTGGGAGATACAGTCAGAAGCCCTGCTCTGCTCCCCGAACGGCTGCTCACCGTAAACAGCTTGCTCGGTGCGCCCGGGAACCCAGCACAGGCCCAGCCCGGGGCAGTTTGTGCGCATGCCTGGGAGTGCAGCCTCGCTGCGTTCTGACTTGTGGGGAAAAGGATCAGACGGGTATAAAACCCCATATGAAGTAAATGAAGGAAGAAGTGTTTTATCAATAAAGTTTCATCTACACCTCCCACGCGTATCACTGCAATGACAAAAGCACAGGAACACCTCCCATCTTCTTTAGACTGTATGTCTTTTTTTTTCTATTAATAAACAGAGTGCAGACCTCAAACACTTATGGACTTAATAAGTGTTATTTGAAGATGGTGGCATTTGTTGAATTGAATTCATGCACTTGGCTTACAAAGGGTTCTCTTTACTCCGTCCCATTTAATGTGACTTCAAAATCAACTACCAATCCTTCCCATGAAGGAAACATTGCATGATTTAAATAGATTTTAAAACAATTTGGTACCATACTCCATACACGTTGGCACGAAGCGTCCTTGATATTTGCAAGGTCGTATTCAATCTTAGAACACTGTTTTTTATTTTGAGCACTTCCTAGAGAAATATCTACTTTGGAGAGCAACGTTTGGCAACAGAACTAAACAGATCAGATCACGAAAGAGCAATTAGTTACAAATACCCTTTTGAAACTCAAGACAAAAAAATGTGTAGAGCATATATAAATTGGTATAATATCTTTCCAGGGCTGGGGAAAGGAATTTATTTAAAAAAAAAACAAAAGGCAAACAAAGACAAAAAGGGCAGAGAGGCTAATAGTATAATTTCGTGGTTTGTAAAAGATTGGCAAGGCATAGCAGCACGTCCCACGTACTTTCTATTTGCCAGGATATATTACCTAATATTCTAATCTGATTGACTTTTCCATTAATCTATATTCTTCATTCTCTATATGATTTCCCAAATTCTTTCTTCTCTATATCATGATTTCTTATTTTTCTGAAAAGTCCACAATAAAGCAATATATAGAGATATTTTTGCAATGAGCTAACATGCTCCAATTTTCTGGTGAGAAAAACATTGGTAGGGCTACTAGAATAAATCTGAGCTCATTAGGAAGCCTTCATTCTGCCCAACTCTGTCCCCCACTTTGACTTTCGCTTGTAGTCCCTGAACATCCTGATGCTACCAGAACAGGGAGCTGAGTGAGGACTAATGTCCGACAAGAAACAACATCATCAAAAGGGTCTGCACATTGTAAAGCATGAGTAGTAAAGTAGGAGCAGGAAGATGGATGAAAATGAAAGGTGTAGATAATAAACATGCAGGAGAAAGATAAGGAAATGTAACAAAGAAGGCGAGTAAAAATAATGGGGAAATTTCTATGAAGGTTTAAGGTAGGTTCCAAGGTCAGTTACTCAACCCTCAGAAAGTTTTGAGTAATTCTAACCCCACACGTGCAGAAGCACATGTCATGGAGACATCAAACTGTTTATTTCTGAATGGTTCTGAAAAAAAATACATTTACAGCTTTGTAGTGTATGCAAGTTCTAGAAGGAGTCAAAAGTGAAGAAAGTATACTCTTTTAAAGAGTACAGCAACTTCTGGTCTGGATAAGGTAGTGCAGACCCATTTTCCCTACTATTCCTGGCTAAGCACAGCTATAAACCCTGGGAATGGCATGAGAGGCAACCAAAGGACTGAAGGGCAGCAGGAAGAAGGAGGGCTTGGTTAGGACCACAGAACTGGAGGAATAATACAGAAAGAGAACATCTTTTATGCCCCCACCCAACAAAAGAAGGCCGTCCAGATCACCATGTCCCAGTACTTGACCTAGCAACAGAAGGTGACTCGGGAGGTCCATTACTCCCTGGACTGATATAAGACTCCCTCGGACAACATCAAGTATGTCCAATGTAACCAACAAGAGGATTTATTGGGAGCCTTACCAACAATAAGCAGCCAAGAGAAGGCTTCATCTCTCCCACCATGCTTGAGATTCTCCTTCCCTACCTAGAGACTCCAAGGCAGGAGGTAAAAACTAGTAAGAGGGACCCAGCTACAGAAAGCAGCCCAGTCCAAGAAGCTTATTTTTCCCTCGCCTAAATCTTTCCTCCCTTACCCAGAGATACCAAGGTAGTTCAGAGGCGCTGGTAGGAAGACCTTACCATACCCTCATCTACTGATAGACATATGGAGGCCAGGCCTGGGGAAAGCCCTTCTTCGCCATCAGGCAGCACCAGCAGGGAACAGTGGAAGTCCCAGTGACACTAGATAAACCAGTCAGACCAAAATAGCATTGTAATGACCCTGAACATGGAATTTCCAGTGGAATAAAAGCCCACAAAAGTAGGACAAGATCCACATGCTCAACTTAAACAGGTGACTTCCAGTTAAATTAAACAATTTAAATGGGACCCGGAGTCTCCCAACTTAATAGATAAAAGTGTCTGGGATAGAGTAGAAAAGTATGTCATACCAAGAACCAGGAAAATCACAACATGAATGACAAATGGCAATTAATGGACAGCAATATTGAGATGTGCCACATGTTGGAATTATTTGATAAGGATTTCAAAGCAGCAATGAGAGTTCCGGCCAAGATGGAGGCATAGGCAGTTGCATTGTGCTTCCTCGTGCAACCAAAACTAAAGACAACAAAAACTGAGAAACAAGAATCAACCAGAACAGAGAGAAATTAATTGAACAGAAGTCGGGCTCTAGTACATCCAGACCGGTAAGGAGCGGCGGAGTTGGAGGCCTGCGGAGAGAGGTCGAGGGGTCCCGGCGGGAAGAAACGCTGGCTGGCAGGCACGCAGGGTGCAGACGGCAGCTGACGGACCGGTGGCAGACCCTGGGCACAGGAGGCCACTAGCAGACCCAGTGAGGGGTGCAGGGCAGCTGGCTGTCCGCAGCCACACGTTTGCACAAACTAAGCGAAAACGGGCAGCGCAGCCGCGTTTCAAAGCTTAAGAGCCCCGTCTGGGAACTGAGGCCGGGAGACTCTCTCAGCCTCACAGGCGACTTCTCAGGGAGGCCCACAGAGTCCGAGAAAGTGCGCAGGCCCACCGCCCGGGAGCCAGCACCGGAAGGGCCCAATTTGCTTGTGGGAGGCAGTGGAGGGGACGGAAGTCCTAGAGAGAGCCGAGCAGGCACCATTGTTCCCCTCTCAGACCCCGCCCCCACATACAAGGTCACAACCCAGCGACTGTGGTGCCCAGCCCTGGTGAACACCTAAGGCTCCGCAGCCCTTACGAAACAGCCGCAACCAAACCAAAGGAAAATAAAAAGAATGGCTCAAACATATTTGAAAGCCCCAGAACCAATTTTTTTAAGTGACCAAGAGATAGCTGAATTACCAGATGCATAGTTCAAAGCACTGGTGATCAGGAAGCTCACAGAATTGGTTGACTTTGGACATAAATTAGATGAACAAATGCAGGCAACGATAAGAGAAATGAAGGAAAACACACAGGGCAACAATGGTGAGGGGAAGAAAACTGGGACTCAAATCAATGGAGTGGACCAGAAGGAAGAAAGGAACAACCAAACAGAAAAGAATGAAGAAACAAGAATTCAAAAAACTGAGGAGAGGCTTAGGGACCTCCAGGACACCTTTAAACGTTCCAACATCCGAATTATAGGGGTACCAGAAAGGGAAGAGGAAAAGCAACAAATTGGGAACTTATTTAAACAGATATTAAAGGAAAACTTCCCCAATCTGGCAAGGGAAATAGACTTTCAGGAAGTCCAGGAAGCTCAGAGAGTCCCAAAGAGGTTGGACCCAAGGAGGAACACGCCAAGGCACATCATAATTACATTAGCCAAGGTAAAAATGAAGGAGAGAATCCTAGAAGCAGCAAGAGACAAGGAGACAGTC
>PVIA01007133.1:0-87516 GCA_004024845.1 Tonatia bakeri | reverse complement strand
AGTGAACCTAGGGGGGCTTATGTTCTTTTGAATTAGTGTCTTGCGTTCCTTCACATATATTCCCAGAAGTGAGATTGCTGGGTCAAAAGGAAGAGCCATTTTCAATCTTTTGACTTATCTCCATACTACTTTCCACAGTGGCTGCACCAGTCTGCATTCCCACCAACAGTGCAAAAGAGTTCCCCTTTCTCCACATACTCACCAGCACTTGTTGTTTGTCAATTTATTGATGATAACCATTCTGACAAGTGTGAGATGATTTCTCATTGTGGTTTTAATTTTCATTTTTGTAAAAAAATGAGTGATGTTGAGCATCTTTTCATATGTCTAGTGGCTGTCTGAGTGGCCTCTTTGGAGAAGTGTCTATTCAGGACCCTTGCCCATTTTTTAATTTGGTTGTTTACTTTTATGGTGTTGAGTTTTGTAAGTACTTTGTAAATTTTGGCTATTAACCCCTTATCAGATGTATCTATGAATAGGTTCTCTCATTCTGTGGGTTGTCTTTTTATTTTGTTCATGTTTTTATTTTCTGTTCAAAAATGTTGAGTTTGATGTAGTGCCATTTGTTCATTTTTTCTTTAGTTTTCCTTGCCTGGGAGATATACCTAATAAAAAATTGCTATGAGAAATGTCTGAGATTTTCCTGCCTATATTTTTGTCTGTGATTTTTATGGTTTTGGATCTAACATTTAAGTTTTTGATCCATTTTGAATTTATTCTTTGTATGATGTAAGAAGGTCGTCTAGTTTCATTTTTCTGCATGCATATGTCCAATTTTCCCACACCATTTATTAAATAAACTATGTTTAGCCCATTGTATGTGCTGGCTTCCTCTGTCAATTATTGATTGACTAAAAAGGTATGGGTTTATTTCTTGGTTCTCTATTCTGTTCCATGGATCTATGTGTCTGTTTTTATTCCAATACCATGCTGCTTTGATTACTGTGGCTTTATTATATAGTTTGATAGTAGATAACATTATTCTTGCAACTTTCTCAGGATCACAGTTGTTTTGTGGGGCCTTTTTTGGTTCCATATAAATGTTTGAAATATTTGTTCTAGTTCTGTGAAGTATGTCATTAGAATCTTGATAGTAATTGCATTTAATCTATGGATTACTTTGGGCAGCATGGGCATTTTAATGATGTTAATTTTCTTATCAATGAACACGGTATGTGCTTCTATATATTTGTATCTCCTTCAATTTCTTTCCTCCATGTCTTAAAATTTTCCAAGTACACAACTTTTACCTCCTTGGTAGGTTTATTCGTAGGTATTCATTCTTCTTGACTGATTGCTGTGGCTAGGCCTTCAAGTACTATGTTGAATATGAGAGGTAAAAGCAGACATTCCTCTGTTGTTCCCCATCTTAAGAGGAACGCTTATAGTTTTTGCCTATTGAGTATGATGCTGGCAGTGAATTTGTGATATATGGCCTTTATTATGTTTAAGTATGTTTCCTCAATTTGCACTTTGCTGAGAGTTTTTATCATAAATGGGTCCTGGATTTTATCAAATACTTTTTCTGTATCTATTGATATGGTCATGTGGTTTTTAGCCTTTGTTTTATTTATGTGGTGAATCACATTTATTGATTTGTGAATGTTGTACCAGCCTTGCATTTCTGGAATAAATCCCACTTTATCATGGCGTGTGATATTCTTGGTGCATTGCTGTATTCAGTTTGCTAATATTTTGTTGAGGATTTTAATATATATGTTCATCAGGAGTATTGGCCTTTAATTTTCTTTTTTCAATAGTGTCTTTTTTTTTTAAGATTTTATTTATTTATTTTTAGAGAGGGAAGGGAGAGGGAGAGAGAGAAACATCAATGTGCGGTTGCTGGGGGACATGGCCTGCAACCTAGGCATGTGCCCTGACTGGGAATCGAACCTGCGATGCCTGGTTCACAGTCAATAGTGTCTTTATCTGGTTTTGGAATTAGGATAATTCTGGACTTGTAAGATGAGTTTGGGAGCCTTCCTGCCTCTTGAGTTTTTATAATAGTTTGAATAAGAGAGGTGTTAATTCTTATCAGAATATTTGGTAAAAAAAAAACACCTGTGAAGCCATCCAGTCCAGGACCTTTCTTTATTGGGAGATTTTTGATTATTGCTTCCATTTCACTAGGTGTAATCTGTTTATTCAGATTCTCTGATTCTTCCTGATTTAGTTTTGGAAGATTGTATGTTTCTAGGAATTTATCCATTTCATCTAGGTTATTCAGTTTCAGTTCTTACCACTTCCTAGTCTCCATTCCTGGGCTATATTCTAGTCATGTGAATTACTTGCCATTCCCCAGCATGCTGCACTCTCTTGCTCTCCTAGAGTTTTTTCTTGTTGCTCCCTCTGCATAGAACACTCCTCTCCCACCCCGAAATCCCCCCAGCTAGCTTTTAGAAGTCTTTTAGATCTCAGCTTAGATATAACATCAGTTCACTTAAGCAAATATTTATAAAGCAACTATTAATAATATGAGTCAAGAACTGTACTATAAGTAAGGGACGTGATATGAACATCTAACATGTCCTTGTGCAGTATATAGTCTAGAGGAGATGGACATTAAATAAGTAATTATAATAAAATTTGTATCTACAATGACGTAGAAAGTAAATATAATTCAATGATGTTACCTGACAATGCCTTTCAATTATAACACACCTTCCCATAAATTTAGGTCAGCTGAAGTTCCTAACTTGGGATGGGCAGAGGCAAATTTGAGTGGAAGAAGCAGGATTCTGCATTCCCAGTATTCTTATCCAATCTTTCTGGGTTAGGCAGATGAAATGGATGTCAAGTAATGGATATTCCTGGAAACAGTGCTGTGATTCTGGAATTCCCAGCTAGCTGTAAGACCTAGAATCATTCCCAGTATATTCAGGCTGGAGAAGCCAAGTGGATCACTCATACTCCAGCAGAGACCAGGCTAGATTTTGATTGCACAGCCAGACCCTTGGAGCTGTAGCTAGCAAACTATGTCAGCTCACTCCCATCGTTTCATTACCTTCACAGTGATATAACTTTTGATTTATGAAACTGAGTGTTTGGGCCCCATTTTTCAGTTATAGCACCGTTTATTACACACATGAGTGTAACAAAGGGAAAGCATAGAGTGCTGTGTGAGTGTAAGGTAAAGAAGTGGGGGAAAGCCTCTCTGAGAGAGGGATATTTAACTGAAGCTTGAAGAATGAGTAGGAGTTAGCCCAGGTGAAGGAGTGGGAAGATGGTTCCAGGCAGAGAGAACCTTCTCTAGGAACCCTTCCCTCTCCCTCCAGACTGACTTACGTCCTCCTCCTCGGTGTTTCCAAGGCCCTACTGGGTGCTTACTCCTATCTAACACTTAACACACATATCACAATGGTTTTTTCCTTTGTTTATCTCCCTCCATTAGACTGTAAGCTCCTTGAGTTCAGCGATTAGTTTTTAGGACCCATTAGCCATATCAATTCCCTTTGTGTGAAGTAGGAAAGAAGAATTGGGGAAAGACCCTCCCTGTTTTAGCAGGTGGATTGAAAAAGGTGACACTCTATGTAGAAAAATTAGAAATAAGCTGATATAGGCCCTTGGGTACAAGGATTGCTTTACAAGGAAAGACACTTTTGTGGGAAGAAGATGGCATCCTTTTCTGAAGAAAGGCTCAGCCCTGCACGATTTGGTGAGTAGAGAACAGGCTGGGTTTTAGATTTCCACTCATTGCTTGGTGGAGTGTCTTTGTGCCAAGCTACACAACTGTACATAGTGACCCTATCAATTTTTCACTACAGCCTCTGCAGTGACTAGTATAGGGGCTGGCACGTAGTAGGTACACATTTTAAAAACAGTCCATAGAAGCCCTGGCTTTGTTGCTTAGTGGGTTAGAGTACAGTCCCAGTACACCAAGGTTGTGGGCTCAATCCCTGGTCAGGAAACATACAAGAATCAACCAGTGAATGCATAAATAAGTAAAATAAGTAAAATCAATGTTTCTCAATCTCTCTCTCTTTCTCTTTCTCCCCCTTCATTTCTCTCTCTCAAAAAAACATCAGTAAAAAAAAAACAAAAACAAAAACAAACAAACAAAAAAAACAACCCAGTCCATAGGAATAAAAACTTAGACTATGGATCCCAGTGCTGCTTGGTATCATGTGTATTTGAAACTGTCAGCTACAGATATAGCAGTGTCTGGCCCAAAATTGTTGTGCCATGTGAGAGGCAGTCATTTCTAGCAGAAGGCTCCCACTAACCACTGCAGGTAGCTTGTCATATCAGGGGAGAGATGAAGTAGCTGGTAGGACCTGTTCCTGAGTACACATGGGAATCCCTCAAGGAACTGTGCAGGGGGTTTTAGGGTCCTGCAGCAGAAAGTAGTGTCAAAACCCAAGGAAGGTTACTTCTGGGTGATTTTAGTTGCAAAGAAAGAACTTGGGTATGAACTATCCTTCAATGTTCTGTATCTTTTGGGAACTTAGCTCAATTATAACAGTCTGATCAGAGTATAAATTGAGAGGATTAAAGTTTGACAAAATTTCGAACTTAATAAGTAATGATATACTTGGGCAACTACCAAGTTTATGGAAGTTAATTTACTTAAACAGAAATTAGAGTAGTTTCTAAAAATGTCAGGCAGCAATTCTAAGATATCACTGATTGAAGGATATGTTATTATTTTGTGAACTGCCTAAGAAAGAAAAAATACCAATTACAAATTATAATTAGTAAAACATTTTGATTTTGGAGATGTTACAATACTAAAAATAGTGTTATAGATTTGAGAAATATGGATTATAAAATACTCCCTTTTTTGATATTCATATATTGTTATAGATCTTTAAGGAAAATAAAAGTTATTTTCCTGGTGAGAGTAGACTAACAGTTTAAGCTCCCTTAACAGGTACATCTTTGTGATAGAGTGTAGAATGCTATCAAAGTTTTAAGACACCATCTATTAAAACCATTTTTATATAATACTTTGGTCATTAAGCAAGTAATTCGGTGTTCCTGTCATGCTTCTCTGTGGGGGAGGGAGAGCATTGACCAATCTGCCTGAAGAGTTCGTTATGTTTGCCCGTCAAAATTTTTACTCTAAACTAATATATTAACTAGTGATTTATACCTTAGTCTCTTCCACATTTCATGCATTTGAGCTTGATCAGTTCTGGTCTAACAGATGCTTAACTTGCAAGCTAAGAACCAAACCCTACAAGAAAATGACCCTATAGCATTCTCATCACCCCATGAGACACTGGTTGAACAATAAGCTGCCCTCTTTCTTTGTTAGCTTTAAAAAGCAAATAGCATTTTGAGCATGTGACGTTTAATCTGTTGGACCTTAAGATATTTGAGAACTGAATGTGCTCTATTTACTTTCATATTGACCACACGCCCAGTACAATGCCTGAAGCATTGCAGGCTCCACATGTATATTAGAAGGGAGAATGGGTCTATATTTTCCCTGTATCTTTCAGGTCTGAGTGGAAAAGGATTAAATTTGTCAGTCGCCTGGAGACCACAGCCATTCTGTGTTGAGAGTGAGGTACGACAATCAAAAGGAATCTGACAGTTTGTAAGAGACATTTTAGTGTCCTGGAATAAAAAGAGAAATGCATAAGAAAAATAAATATGACATTATCGTGTAATATTTTAGGCCTGTATTTCTATTTCAGATTAAATGTTTCCTAAATCTATGTTTAAAGGTTGCAACCACCATTCTTACAACATATTTAGAAAATTGAAGTAAATAATCTATAATAGAGATTTTAAGTTTCAATTTGAAGGCATTTAATTTCATTTATAATTAAACTAGACATATTGCCCTGATTGGTGTGGCTCAGCTGTTTGGGCATTGTCCTGCAAAGTGAAGGGTTGCTGGTTTGATATCCGGTCAGGGCACACGCCTGGGTTGCAGGTTTGGTTCCCAGTCAGGGTGTACGTGAGAGGCAACTGATTGATGTTTTTCTCCCTTTCTCCCTCCCTTCCCCTCTCTCTCAAAAAATAAATAAATAAAATCTTTTAAAAAACTAGAGATATCAAAGTCCAATGTCTAATTATTACCATGTAATTAAAGGAATACATTTGTACAACTATATCTCCCAATTATTGATTACAAAGGAAATTAATACATATAATGCAATGTTTTGGCTTACTCTTTTATATTCATTTTCTTCAGAAAAGCACATGGGATGGTTAAAATTACAGATGCCCTTTTTTCCATGGATGGATCTCAACCAAATATTCTGGAACATCTGGAATCTTTCATTCCAGAAAAAAATAAACAATAAAGACATCTCTCAAGTTTAATGTGTGTGCAAGATTGAAGAAGGCCTGGTGATGGCTTTCTTCTTGCCAGGAGAAGACTGGCTGGTTAGTTGCCAAGAATCCTTAAGGAGTGGCATTCACCTAAAGCCTTGATTTGTCTCTCAGCCTGCAAGTCCATTTGTATGTCTCTGTTAGGTTTCCACAGTTGATCAGACCCAGTTGCTATTTCTCCTTCTTTTCATTTACTCTTGACCTCACTGCAGTGCACCAAGCCTTGTTCCTATCAGGGTCACTAATGATCTTGTACACCCAATAGACACCACTTATCTTTCATAACCTTTTTGCTATATTTATACAGGGTATGCAGAGACCCTGCTTTGTGCTCAGCAGTCCCATTTCCTTTTCCTTTAGGGCATATAGCCAAATTACATTTCCCAGCCTCTGCCTGCAGTTAAGTGGGGCTGAGTAGTGGAAAGTGGGGAGTGATATGTGCCACTTCTGGGCTTGTCCACTTCAATGTGTCACACTCATGATTCTCCACGTGTGTGTTTCTTTGCAGAGGGTTCAGTAGAAGACTGTAAGACCTTAGGGAATGGCAAAGCCATATAATGGAAGGACCTTACATGACTGAATAACTGCTCCCAGGCCTACCCTGTCCTTCTCACGGACTGCAGTGGAGTGTGACATGAATAAGAAATAATACTTTACAGTGTTGAACTATTGAGATTTGGGGATATTTGTTACAGGAGTAAGCTGTTACTAATACTCCCTGGCTTCTGTGATGTTACACTATTGCCCTCTTTCCCTTCATTTCTTATTTTCTTGAAAATATCCCTACTAATTTCTTAAATAATTTTCATATAAGTTTCCATTGCTCACTGTTTTCTTTCCCTACATGTGTTCTGTTAAAAAGCTCATATACTTTCATAGTCTACTTCTGATATGCTGATGAATTAGAGTAATAACTGTGTTCCTAAATATTAGATGTAATTTTTACTAAATATATTTATAGTAAATCTATTTTGTACCATGTTTTACAAGATTTTGTTTTAACTATGATTTTGAAATCTTTATTACTTGTTTCCTCATCTTCCCCATTCCCTGGTAAATTGAGGATTGATATCTTTTTGTCCAGTCCTTTAATTTTAACTATAAAACTTCTCATTTATTCAAATACTACGTATTAAATAAGTGCAAGGAACTGTCTTATTGCTCATTTTACTGACAGTGCCTAACACAGTGCCTTTCATAGAGTAAATAATCAGTGAATACTGTTGAATTGAACAGAATCATCTGTTGCATACCCAGTATGTACAAGGCTCTGTGCTAGGGATGGTGTGAGACAAAAATACATATATGAGATGCGATTTCTGTTTACTTCTTCATCTCTCTCTATGCAAAACATCCTCTTGTCCCCACCCCAATTAACAAACATATTGTAACATTCGCAGTTTCATAAATGAGACTGACTTACAGTTTTGGCACTCAGAGGTGAGTACAGAATCAGTAACATCCTAAGATAAATGTAGCATTTGACTTTGTTACGAGGATAATAGATTAATCAATGCTTTATCTTTTTTCTTTGCCTAGAATTCAAAAGTATTGGAATGTGTAAAATTACCTGTTTCTATCCAACATAAAGTTGTATTTTCTTTTTCATTAGGTCACTTGAGACTATATTTTACTTGTACATTTTATTGGGTAATTCCATTCACTGAAATAACTAATGGGTTCATATATTGTGCTAATATTGTCAGATTTTTAACATATTAACAATAGCCAGGTCTGGCTTTTCCTTTCTTTCGTGTGTGTGTGTGTGCGTGTGTGTGTGTGTGTGTGTTTAAAGATTGTTCATTAGGTGAATTCAGCAGAGAGTACATGTGCATTGTAAATTTTCTCCCAGGGTCAAATAGTTTTTCACATCTTGATTTTCATTATCAACTAGAATTTCGTTGAATATCTTTAAATATTTTGGCATTGAGCCACATAACTGGGTATTCGATTTTTTCGATTTACCTGCTTTTCCCCCACTCTGCATCACCTTATTCAAACTTTCTGCCCTTACCAAGTTTTCTCCCACTTGCTGAATTTTTTTGACATCTATTTTATTTATTAAGAGTTTCATCATCTATTACTACTTTTCCTATCACAATTACTATTATTACTTATACTACTACTACTATTTCGATAGCATTGCAATTTAGTTGCTGACTTCTAGTATTGCATAAACAAACAGCTTCATTAGTCAGACAAATGCCTGGTCATGACTGAATTGTAAATGGTTCTATTTGCTTGTGTTGTGATCTGTCTGTACATCAGTTGGTGGTATAAATTTATAAGACAGGTTTTTTTTGTTGATAACTGCTTTTGTAGTAATATAATGTAGTCTGAATTCCCATAGTACACAATACTTTTATTTATTTTTAATTGTAAATCAAATAGTAAACTGAGAATGTTCAATTTAATGGATTCCATAGATGAAATGACCAAAAAGATATGCCCCCATTGACTGAAAAACATACAGATACATTTATATTTAACTCTTTACCCATTTATGTAAATGAAGAAAAAGAAACATTGCATTTTTAAAGAGCCCAAACAGCTGTGTGACTGAGAAAATTACCTACAATAGGAGAGTATACACAATCCATACAGAGGGCACACCTCAAGTATGTACCCAGCTCAGTTGATAGAGGAGGCTGTGCCACTGGACCCTACAGGACACCCACTGTAGTAAGGCTACTCTACTAAGACCGGGAAACATATCAGCCCTGCCTAATACATGGAAACAAACACAATGAGGCTGGCAAAATGGTGAGACAACGAAACATGTCCTATATGAAAGAACACAGCAAAACTCCAGAAAAGGAACTAAACAAAATGGAGACAAAGCAATCTACTAAAGGCATATCACAAAACACTGGTTATAAGGGAAACCAAGATGGTGGAGGAGTGAGTGGAAGCTACACTAACCCCCTCCCCAGACCAATCTGGAATTACAACTAAATTGTAGAGAAGTCATCTGGAATAACCAACTGAACAATAACTGGAGAACAGCCTTATAACCACGGACAGACAGAATAAACCTCTTTACCACAATGTGACTGGTATGGATTGTGGAGGAGATGCAAGAGGCATGGTTGAGCTCTCACAGATGGCAGCTAAAGGGCCAAAGGGAAATTTTAGCAATGGGTGGGGGGGTTCTCCCTGAGAAGTGTGGGCTCTAAACCCCAAGCTGGGCTCCCCAGCCTACAGTACCAGAGCTAGAAAGGAATCCAGATAACATCCAGCTGTGAAAAGCAGCGAGGTTTCTGTCTGCCAGGGAGGGATGGCTGGTGCAGCTTCTTAAAGGGACAATGCACATAATTTTGTTTGCAGCCACTTACACTGGGCTCCAGCAGAGTGGAGGCAGATTGGACTAGAGACACTTGAGAAGAGCCTGGCACTAGTGGCTTTGAGGAGAGAACTGAGGGAGCAGCTGCCAGGATCCCTATGCTGAGTCATTCCCCATATTGTAGGAGAAAACTTGCTCAGGCAGAGCAGTCCCCTCCAAATGGCATCAGCCTAAGGGGAAGCAATAGCCCCACCAACAGGAATTACTCTGCACCACCCTGAGTTGCTTATGCTTGACTGCTGATTACAGATTGACTACATTAACAACTGAAGGGGACAGCCACAGACTGCAGATTGCTACTAGTAGTTTCAAACAGGCTGCCTAGGGCCAGACTGGAACACTCCATCTGACATCATCAGGGGTGGATCCAGAAAGAAAAGAGAGTGCACCTGTCCAACACCAAACAAGACATAGTAGACAGAGTAACACTTAGTCAGCCAAAGGGAGGGAAGGACCCCCCCCCAAAGAAGGAACCAACAACAACCAAACCCAATTACAACCAGAGAGCCCATTTAAATGGCATAAAGTGCATCCCAAGAGCACCAAGTTTAGGAGATCAAGGAGATTGCACCACTGAATCTCACAGGTTTCTTACCACAGAAGTCCATACCACAAAGACAGGGAGTCAAAGCAGATCAATCTAAGAAGCAGAAACAAACAAGAAGAGTCACCTAAATGGGGAGACAAACAAATTGCCCCCAATCAAAAGGAAAGGAGGAATCCCCAGAAAGAGTGCTAGATGAAATAGAGGCAAACACACTATCAGACACTGCATTCAAAATAATGGTTATAAGGATGCTCAATGAGCTCAGTGAGAACTAAAAAGAACTTCAGGGAAGCTACAAGGAACTTACTACAAACTATACCAGTATGCAAATGAATATAGAAACTATCAATAAGAGTCAGGAGGAAATGAAGAATACGATATCTGAAATGAAGAGCACAGTAGAAGGAATTAAAAGCAGGTTAGATGAAGCAGAGGATCAAATCAGCAAGCTGGAGGACAAAGTAGAAAAAAATCCCCAGCCATAGCAACAAAACCAAAAAAGACTCAAAAAGAATGAAGAGGGTTTAAGGGAGATGCAGGACAACATGAAATGTAATAATATCTTTATCATAGGGATACCAGATGGAGAAGAAGAGGAGCAAGGATAGAAAACCTGTTTGCAAAAGTAATGACAGAAAACTTCCCCAACTAGATGAGAGAAAAAAATCACATAAGTCCAGGAAGCACAGAGGGTCCCAACAAAGATGAACCCAAAGAGGCCCATTTCAAAATTCATCATAATTAAAATAGCAAAATTTAAAGACAAAGAGAGAATCTTAAAGGCAGCAAGGGATAAACAGGTAGTAACATACAAGGGAGCCCCAATAATGCTAGCAGCTGATTACTCAACAGAAACACTACTGGCCAGAAGAGAATGGCAAGAAATATTCCAAGTAATGACAAGCAAAGGCCTGCAACCAAGACTACTCTGTCCAGCAACACTCTCAATTAAAATGGAAGGTGAAATAAGGGGTTTCCCAGACAAAAGAAGGCTGAAAGAATACACCTCTACCAAAACAGTACTGCAAGATACGCTAAAAGAACTGCTTTAAGAAGAGAAAGAAAGGAAAAGAGCGTGTGAGAGAGAGGAACGCAGGTACAAAGGGGAGAAAATGGCAATGAACAAGAATCTATCAATAATAACCTTAAATGTAAATGGATTAAATGCTCCAATCAAAAGATATAGGGTAACTGAGTGGATAAGAAAATGTGACCTGCACATGTGCTGCCTATAAGAAACCCACTTTGGATCAAAAGACCTACACAGACTGAAAGTGAGAGGGATGGAAAAAAATATTCCAAGCAAATAGGCATTAAAAAAAGCTGGGGTAGCAGTTCTTATATAAGACCAAATAGATTTCAAAACAAAGACCATAAAAAGAGACAAAGAAAGACACTACATAATACTTAAGGGAATAATCCATCAAGAAGATATAACCCTTGTAAACATATATGCACCCAACATAGGAGCACCCAAATATATAAGGAAAATCTTGGAGGACTTCAAGAAAGATATTGACAGTAACACATTATAGTAGGGGATTTTAACACCTCATTCTCAACAATGGATAGATCATCCAAGCAAAGAATCAACAAGGATATTGTGGCATTGAACGACACTCTAGATTGAAAGGACTTTTATACACACACACACACACACACACACACACACAAAATCTTTTATCCAAAAGAAACAAAACATACATTCTTTTCAAATGCACATGGAACCTTTTCAAAGATGGACCACATGGTAGGACACAAAACAAGCCTCAACAAATTCAGGAAAATTGAATACATATCAAGCATCTTCTTGGATCACAGAGGCCTGAAACTAGAAACCAACTTCAAGGAAAAAAACTCAAAAGCATTCAAACTCATGGAGACTGAATAAGATGCTATTAAATAATGAATGGGTTAACAAGGAAGATCAAGGAATTAATTTAAAAGTTTCTGGAAACAAATGAAAATAAACACACAACAGAATGAAATCTATGGGACACAGCCAAGGCAGTCCTTAGAGGGATGTTTACAGCAATACAGGCCTACCCAAAAAGGATAGAAAAATCTCAGATAAACAACCTAACCCTACATCTACAAGAACTAGAGGAACAACACTAAACAAAGCTCAGAGCAAGCAGAAGGAAGGAAATAATCAAGATCAGAGCAGAATTAAATGACATAGAGACTAAAAGAACAATTTAAAGGATCAATAAATCCAGGAGCTGGTTCTTTGAAAAGGCAAACAAAATTGACAAGCCTTTATACAGACTCACCAAGAGAAAAGAGAGAGGACCCAAATAAATAAAATCAGAAAAGAAAGAAGAGAGATTACAACTGATACCACAAAAATACAAAGGATTGTAAGAAATTACTATGAACAACAATATGCCAAGAAATTTGACAACCTGGGTGAAATGGATAAATTTCTAGAAATATATAATCTTCCAAAATTGAATCAAGAAGCAGCAGAAAGCCTGAACAGACGGATAACGATTAGAGAAATTGAAGCAGTAATAAAAAAAACTCCCAGCCAACAAAAGCCCTGGACCAGAGGACTTCACTGGAAAATTTTACCAAATGTTTAGCAAAGAACTAATCCTTATTCTTCCTAAACTACTTCAAAAAATTCAAGAAGATGGAAGACTCCCAAACTCTTTTTTTTATGAAGCCAGTATTATCCT
Source organism: Tonatia bakeri (assembly GCA_004024845.1). Taxonomy (NCBI): domain Eukaryota; kingdom Metazoa; phylum Chordata; class Mammalia; order Chiroptera; family Phyllostomidae; genus Tonatia; species Tonatia bakeri. The sequence continues at coordinate 74,660 of PVIA01007133.1, read as the reverse complement.
AATTCAAACACCAGGTAAAGATATATCAAAGAGGAAAATTACAGGCTAGTATTGCAGATGAACATAGATGCTAAAATCCTGAACAAAATATTGGCAAACCAGATCCAGCAATACATCAAGAAGATCATACACCACGATCAAGTGGGATTCATCCCAGGGATGCAAAAACGGTACTATGTTCACTAATCAATAAACATAAAACACCACATAAACAAAAAGAAAGATAAAAATCACATGATCATTTCAATGGATGCTGAAAAAGGTTTGACACAGTACCCATTTATGATAAAAACACTCAGCAAAGCAGGAATAGAGGGAGCATACCTCAGCATAATAAAGGTCATGTATGAGAGACCTATGGCCAACATCATACTCAGTAGACAAAAATTAAAAGCTTTCCCACTCTGACCAGGAACAAGACAAGAATGTCCACTTTTACTACTTTTATGCAACACAGTATTGAAAGTTCTAGGCACAGCAATCATACAAGAAAAAGAAATAGAAAGCATCTAAATTGGAAGGGAGGAATTAAAACTGTCATTATTTGCAGATGACATCATAGTGTACATAGAAAACCCTACAGAGTCCACCAAAAAACTACTAAACCTAATATGCGAATCTGGCAAAATACTGGGATACAAAGTTAATATTCAAAAAATGAAAGCATTTTTGTACACCAACAATGAAATATGAGAAACTGAAACTAGGGGAAAAAATCCCATTTACTATTGCAACAAGGAACATAAAGTACCTAGGAATAAACTTAACCAAGGAAGTAAAAGACCTCTACTTGGAAAACTAAAGAACACTGAAGAAAGAAATTAAGGAAGATACAAATAAGTGGAAGGCTATACTGTGTTCATGGATTGGAAGAACTGACATCATCAAAGTGTCTATATTACCCAAAGCAATCTATAGATTCAGTGCAACCTCTACTAAAATACCAATGACATATTTCACAGATTTAGAACAAATATTTCAACAATTTTTATGGAACCAAAAATGACCCCATATAGCCTAGCAATCTTGAGAAAGAAGAACAAAGTAGGAGGAATCACAATACCTGACATCAAACTACATTACAAGGCCACTGTAATAAAAATAGTCTGGTACTGGCATAAGAACAGATACATAGATCAATGGAACAGAATACAGAACCCAGAAATAAACCCATGTCTCTATGGTCACTTAATATTTGGCAAAGAGGGCATGAACATCCAATGGAGTAAAAATAGCCTTTTCAATAAATAGTTCTGGGAGAACTTGAATGGTACATGCAAAAAGATGAAACTAGACCTCCAACTTACACCATACATCAGAGTAAACTCAAAATGGATGAGACTTAAGCATAAGCCATGACATCATAAAAGTCCTAAAGGAAAACATAGGCAGAAAATATCAGCTATTCCATGAAGCAATATTTCTGCTGCTATATCCCTAGGGCAAGGGAAATCAAGGAAAGAATAAACAAATGGGACTATTTCAAATTAAAAACCTTCCGCACGGCTAAAGAAAATATCATCAAAATAAAAAGGGAACCAAACATGTGGGAAAATATATTTGTCAATGATACCTTGGACAAGGATTGATCTCCAAAATATACCAAGAACTCATATGACTCAACACCAGGAAGACAAACAATCTAATTAAAAAATGGACAAAGGATCTGAGCAGACATTTTTACATAGAGGACATATAGAAGACACATAGGCACATGAAAGGATGCTCAGCATCACTAGCTGTCAAAGAGATGCAAATTAAAACCACAATGAGGCATCAGCTCACAGCTGTTAGAATTGCCATTATAAACAAATCAACAAACAACAAGTGCTGGTGAGGTTGTAGAGAAGGGAACCCTAGTGCACTGCTGGTGGAATGCAGACTGGTGCAGCCACTGTGGAAAACAGTATGGAATTTCCTCAAAAAACTAAAAAATGGAACTGTCTTTTGATCCAGTGGTTTCACTGCTGGGATTATATGCCAATAATCGTAAACATCAATTCAAAAGAACCTAGGCACTCCTATATTCACAGCAGCATTATTTACAATAGCCAAATACTGGAAACAGCCTAAGTGCCCACCAGTAAATGAGTAGATCAAAAGACAATAGTACATTTACACAAAGGAACACTGTGCAGCAGAAAGAAAGAAGGAACTCCTAACCTTTGAGACAGCATGGATGGAAATGGAAAGTATTAGGCTAAGTAAAATAAGCCAGGCCATGAAAGACAAATACAATATGATCTCACCTATAAGAGGAACCTAATAAACAAAACAAACAAATAAGCAAAATAAAACCAGAGGCATAGAAACAAGGAACAGACTGACAGTGACCACAGGGGAGTGGGGAAAGGGATAAGGAAGGAAAGAAGAGGAAGGGTCTTGTCAATGAATAGGAATAAATGACCCATGGACATGGGCAACAGGATAGGGATTGACTGTGGGAGTGGGGGGTGGGTGGAGCAGGAGAGAGTAATGGGAAAATTGGGACAACTGTAATAGAACAACAATAAAAATAATTTAAAAACAGCTTAAAAAACAAACGCAAACAAAAACACCCCACTGGTTATAAGGGTGCGTAATGAACTTAATGAGAACATCTGTATCATAAAAAAGACCAGTCAAAAATGAGGCAAGTATTAACTGAAATGAAGAATAATTTACAGGGAATCAACAATAGAGTAGATAAATCCAAGATCAAATCAGTGATTTGGAATATAAGGAAGCATAAAGCATCCAACTGGAACATCAGGAAGTAAAAAATAAAAAAAAAATTAGGATAGTGTAAGGGGCTTCTGGAACAACTTCAAGCATGCCAACATTCGCATCATGGGGGTGCTGGAAGGAAGAGAGAGAGTAAGAAATTGAAAACCTATTTGAAAAAATAGTGAGAGAAAACTTCCCTAACTTGGTAAAGGAAATATACATACAAGCCCAGGATGTACAGAGCCCTGAACAAGATGAACCTAAAGAGGTTCACACCAAGACACATCATAATTAAAATGTAAAAGTTAAAGACAGAGAATCTTATAAACAGCATGAGAAAAGCATTTAGTTATCTACAAGGGAACTTCCACAAGACTTCCAGGTGATTTCTGAACAGAAACTTTGCAGGTCAGAAGGGTTTGGCAAGAAATATTTACAGTAACAAAAAGCAGGGACCCACAACCAAGATTATTCATCAAAGCTATCATTTAGAAGTGAAGGACAGATAAAGAGCTTCCCAGACGAAAAACAGCTAAAGTTCATCGCCACCAAACCAGCATTATATGAAATATTACAGGGTTCTCTTAAAAAAGAAGACAACAAAAATATGAATAAAATGGCAATAAATGCCTACCTATTAACAATTGAATCTAAAAAAAAAAAAGATAAATGAACAAGCAGAACAGAGCAGACTCATAGGTACAGAGAATATTTTGAAGGTTGCCAGATGGGAGGAGGGTTGAGGATATGGGAAAAAAAGGTGAGGGCATTAAGAAGTACAAATTAGTTGTTACAGAATAGTCTTGGGGATGTAACGTACAGCATAGGGAATGTAGTCAATAATATTCTAATAACAATCTATTACATCAGATTGGTGAGAGATTTATCAGGATGATCAGTTATATAATGTTTAATCACTAGGGTGGACACCTGCAACTAATACAATAATGTATGTCAACTATAATTGAACATAAAAATGATTAAAAAGAAAATTACCTAACCTCTCTTTGCCTCATTAGGTTGTGAAATTAAATAAGTTAAACATTGTTTGGTACAAAGTAAGTGCTCAAAAGTGTTAGCTATTATTATCTAATGTAACAAGTATAAACATCTGTTGTTTGGTATCTATTTTTGCTAATAATGATGGTGAAGTCACCATCCTGTGGGAAAGAGAATGCTTCCCATTCTTCTCAAATAAGTGCAATTATAGTGTATTCCTCTGAATGCCAGTAACATCTTGAGGGTTCGGAGGAACACATGATAGCTGCTAAACTAAAAATCCTTTTTTTTTTTAAAATGGGAGAACAAATTCAGAAAAGCCAAAGAATTTATTAAGGCAGGACTAGTAGATTCCTTAGGAACTTTTGGTGCATGTCAAACATGTCACCAACTTTTGTTTGTTCAGTTCAAAGATAAAGACGATAAATAGCCCCTAATCAGTGTTTCTCAAAGTGTGAAGCTCTGCCTTCAGACTTCTGCAGTGGATCCTTGGTAAAAAGGAAGACTTCCCAGTACTCTCTTGGGAGCTACTGATTCTTTGAAGGGTTAACCAATCTCAGGTGCTTCTTATATAACTTTAATTTGGAGACTCATGGGACCTACAGTAATGCCAGGAGAAAGTGTCGTGACAAAATCAATTGGACCAAACCCAGGGCACCTTTTAGGGTAGGCTGTTCTGATAATTCGGATGCCACATTTGATGTTTTCCATGGCCATCATCTCCCAAATTTGGTCTCCTTCAGATTCAAAAACTTTCCTCTGCCTTCACTCTACAGTTGTAACTGGCAATCTTGAGTTCTTCAGCTGTTTTCCTCAACAGTAGGAAAGGAAAAGGAATCTTGGCACGTTAGTAATTGTGGAAATCAAATATTGGTCTGTTCCACCTTAAAGGGCCTAAGCTTGCATAAGTATTTGGGTCTTGCAGAGTTTGGGCACCACCATATTTGGAGCGTGCCTACTTCGGGGCGGGAACCTCCTTGAGAGAGATTAGGTCAGCGCTGGGGGAGGTGACCTTGTTTGCCTTCTGGCACCCGACAACAGAGGTCCACTGTTTCTGCTGCCCTGTTTCTCTAATTGGCCCTGACGCTCCTCCACCTTGAAGCTGCCCACGAGCTATTCACTGGCCACCCCCGCGGCCCGCAGCTCGGTAGAGGCGGGAAAGCCGCGCGCCTGCGCCGTGGGAACCGGGGCCGGAGGCGAAAAGCGGGGAGCGGAGGGGGGCCATTGGAGCCGAGTAGCGTACAGAGCGGCGTGTGACGCGGGGACGCCGCGCGCTCCCAACGTCGCCCCGGTTTGACGCACACGGCACCAAACTGTGAGTTTCAGGGTTATTTGGTTGGATTCGCTGGGACCGGAGTGGGTTTTGGGCCTTTGGGCTGTAGCGGCGGCGGCACTGAGGGTGGCGGAAGAAGTTGGGGGACGCGGCCTTTGGCGCTTGGGCCCGGGGAGCAACGCCCTAGGCTGGGTCCCAACCATCCAAAAGGACGCATTTTGCCGCACAGGCTAAGATGGCGGCGGCGGCGGAGGAGGAGGCGGAGTTGGTGCTACACAAGGAGCCCGGGACCCGGGTTCGGGGAGGCGGCGGCTGCGGGGGGCCGCAGAGCCGGAGGTGAGCGGCGGCTGCCGCCTCGGGGCGGGACTCGGCGGAGGCAGTGGGGGGAGGACCTTTTCACGGCGGCGTCGGAGGTTCCGGTAGCGGACACAAAGGGGCTGAGCTGGGCACTAGACTTGGGGGTTTTGTTTAGTCACATGAAGCCGAGCAGCCAGTGAGCAGTAGGGGGAAAGGGCCGAGGTCTGGCCCGGGCCCTGGCGTCTTGGGAAGCCTGGCGGTCGCCATTGCAACGCACTGAGTAACGGGGCGGTTCGAGAGCAGTACCAGCCCCTCTCTGCGGGCTGCTAGGGCTTGATCAGAAGCGTCAGCTCTGGCGTTAACTGTACGCATCTTTCCCCTAACGTGGGGCCAGGACCGCATAGTCCTCCCCTCCCCCTATTCTGCAAGCTCTGATGCCGCTAGGTGCCCGGGAAGTAACAGCAAGAGGTAAATCGCTCAAAGTGTTTGGGTTGCCAGGGGCTTGGTGGGTTTCCAGCTAAAGCTTTTTGCTTCTCCAGGTCTGATTCCCTGGCCTTTGTGTCCCTGGGAGCTTAATCTCTGCCAGAGGAAAGCAGGTGTGCTCCACTTCTCCCGTGAACCTGAAGATGAGTTGTCCCAGACCCTTCCTTCTCAGTGATTGGAAACTTAGGTGGTGGAGCTAAAGGTTTCTTGTTACGAGACTTCCACAGACGACTCTCGTGTTGGGATCCATCCATGGTTTAGCAACATTAGTAGAAAACTTTTCTTGAACTGAAAATATTGCCATAAATTAAGTTGTTACAAAACTTTTATGTTTAGACTTAAAATTTTATGTGATCATTAAGAAGTACTCAAGAAGGAATAAACACAGTTGGGGGCCTGAATGATGGCCCTCTTTTGTATACAAATTAATAATTTCAACAGAAATACTAAAACACCGTCTATTTTGGCCAGTCCTGACTAATGCCAGGCTTGTTGCATCTGGATGATAGATTAGGTTTGCTTTAATAGAATATTGCCTCGCTGCAGTAGTTTAGTTACTTTTTTTTTTTGTCCTACAAGAAGGAAAACATTTCAAAAAAATAGACAACTCATATTGCTCAAAGAAAGGAATCTGTCTGGCTGTTTGCCTTCAGTGCTATGTGTAAGTATCCAGGGAACTTGATGGCTGCAATATTCCTTGGTAGGTTTGGTAAGAAAAGATTAGTTTTTACAAAGAAATCATTTAGAAGTATTTTATAGGTGAAACATGAATGCTTGACTAATATTAATAAAATGATATGTGTATATTTCTGTTAAAGTCATGGCAGTGTAAGTTTTAGAATTTCTAACATGATTTAAAGTTATACTGTGCTTATGGCTACACTGTACTTTGTATATTGGTATTAACTAATACTTGAAGTACAGAATTTGAAAACAACTAATCTTTTGTTTTGGCCAGGCACATTAACTGATTAAAATGATTGAAAGGATACTCAAACACATTGCAGTCACTAAAGTTCAAATTAAAATTAGAACTTTTCAGTTTTACCTAAAACTTTTATTTTCCTTTTCCCTCCCCCCTAGATTTTCCCTGTTAGCTTTTCTCCTAACAGAACAATCTTGCATTAATGAATAGGAGTTATGTTAACATGGGCAAAATGTACTACTGAATCATACAGTTTTAAAGTAGAAGGAATCTCAGAACAATTAGTCTTCTCTTTTATGCTATATTAAGCATCAGAGATGATTTTTAGTGGCATCATGGAAAATTGCCTCTCAACTTCTTTCCCATTACTCTTTGGATATGTTGCTGGGATGAGAAGGCAACTGTCTGGAACTATTAGTTAAAAAATAAAACAAGGGAGTGTGTTTGAGAATACCTGTTAATTAGATACCATTATATTAATGAGAACTTATATGAGACTAAGTTAAAAACTTGTATAACATGAGATGACTTAGTTTTTAAAGTGATTTTCAGTGAAACAGATTTAGATACGAAATAACAGACATTTCAGGTATTTTGCAGGGGTGTCCAACCTTTTGGTGTCTCTGGGCCATACAGGAAGAATAGTTGTCTTGGGCCATACATTAAATACATTGTGACATGTAATCACAAAAAAACCCTCATAATATTTTAAGAAAATTTACGATTTTGTGCTGGGTCACATTCATAACCATCCTGGGTGCATGCCGCCTAGGGGCTGCAGGTTGGACACCCCTAAGAAAAGTTGTTCTTGAATTTTGGGGTTTTCAAAAAACAGTTTTGACCCCAAACTTCAAACACGTAGCTTGATAAAGTTCTTTTGAGAAGTTTAAAATAACTATCATTACTATCAGTTATTACATAAGAAATTAGATGCTGAAAACAGTGGTGCTAGTGTCTTTGTATAAATGGACATGCCACTTGGCCCTAGTTAAAAACAACTTAAGGCTAATTACTGTTATGGAGTGGTAAATCTGTAAGATCTGTTAGGAAATTCGACAAGTAGTGAAATCATTTATGGTGGGACATCAGAGTTATCTTTAACTTTGGGTATCACATTAAACAAAAACAGTTGTCTTCAGGTTTTAAAGCTTTTATTGTCATTTAAGGTGCATTTAAATTACTGATTTTTCTAAGAAATGGATAAGCTATTTAAAAAAATTTTTTAATCCTATGTGAGTGGATTTAATTACATGCTAGCCTTGTGATAATTGGGAATACTGTCAGATTATTTGTAATTATAAAGTAAGTTCATCACCTGAAAACCTTAACATTTTTTGCAGGTTTAATTTGTCATTCAGGTTATACAAGGGAGAGTTTTGTTGTGGTTGAATTGAGAGTGTTGGGTAGCTGGAGGAGAAAGGAACAACTGAAGGACAGCCACTAAAAGTGACTAGGAGTTACCTGCAATTTAGAGAAATTAGTTGTCAGAAAAAATCAGGTTCACCTTTCTCTCATCCTGAATACACTGTTAGTGTTTCGAGGTACTATTTAGACTCTCAGGTTGTGATTCCAAAGGAAAAGAGTGGGTCTTAGTCTTGTAGGAATTCTTTTCTCATAACAGCTTTGCAGGCAGATCTTAAAGCAGCTGTAGTTCACCAAATGTAGAAATTGATACGTTGAATTATGTAGCCCTATTTTTTTTATAGAACACTAATTTTAGGAGTCCTTTTTGAAAAAGTGTTCTTAATTTTTAAAAAAATTGATAGCCCTATAAAATAAAACAGAATAAAAGATGGCTACTATAATATTTTGGATAGATATTCAAATGAGCTCTAAAGTTTTCACATTTATTTATTAACCTGGTATAGTGTTTTGTATGTAGAAAATCTGTAAATATTGCACAAAGTCAATGAGATGTATCACTGACTGAAGCAGTTCTAGAAGTAGTGTCTTTTAATTCAGGGTTATTAGAGGGGAATGCTGCTTTTAGTGGTGCGAACCATTTACACAATTGAATTCTGAGAGAAGTGAGAATAATCAAACTGATTCTAGCACTGGCTCACCCTGCTGGTTGGCTAAAGTATTTTTCTTCCTTGCCATCTTTAAAAAACAAACAAAACAAAACCATAAAGATTACTTGAGACTCAGAAGGTAGAACACCAAATTCAGCAAATAGTCTTTCTTCAGGGAAATGGAGTCTCCATGAAAAATCATTTTTTTGTTTCAAGGGCCTCAGTTGCTCTCATGTTTAATTTTTTTCTTAGATCTGCCAAAGTTGAACTGTGGAGTTATTGTCCTCTTTGAATTTACCAGGAACTTTTACATGATTGTGGAGAGATGATATGCTTTCCTTTTAAATGTAGGCCATCCTTTGGTAATTGAGAGATGTTAGCAAGAAAAACAAAAGTCCTGTGCGTAACTTTCCAGGAGGAGAAAAGCAAAGGACTTCGTGCCAGGGCAGAAGCAGCAGCAGTGCACGTTTCTTTTGGATGGGGTGGGGAGTGAGATTGGATTAAGATTGTTGTCTCTAAAAGATTTCCTTTACACTCTCCCTCTACTAATTTTTTTTCTAATCCACTGTCTACAAGTTGTAGCTTTCCCGTTTCATTTGGGATTCTAGGAACTGTGATCTTGTAAGTAACTTTGTGAAAAGTACAGATGTGATTTGTTTCTTGAAATTTAAGTCTGTTGAGATTATGGTGCGGCTGACTTTGGTTGCAGAGATAAATACAGTTTATAGGTATTGCCTTTTGCCTATGTATTGAAGTTGAAAATACAGCTTTTAAGTTTCCTGTACAGAGTTTGAAAACTTAAATGTTATGAGCCAAACAGGTAATTTAAAATAAAAAAACTAATAAAGTGTTAGGATTAAAGTAATTCGTAGTCTACAAAGTATATTTATCCTTATTTTATCAATTATTTATCAAATTTTTAAAAGATTAACATTTTTATCCTTTCATGGAGTTTATCCTTTTACTCATAAACTCAATGCATATCTTTTTCATCAGTTTCTTGAGGAAGATGTCAAATATTAGTACTTACAAAAAACACCATTTTGGGGGGAGGGGTGATTCCCAATTGTTGAGTGATTTGTGTATGTGGGTAAAACCTTGCCAAAGTAGGAATTCATTGCCTATTGCTTACTTGTCACTTACCAAATATTACACACATAGACTCACAAACATACATATGTGTGTATACACACACAGAAAATCATAGTTGCATTTATAATTATGTATATATAAATAAAGAGGCAGGATGAAATAAGGTTTAAAAGTGTAAGCCTAGAAGTAAAATTGGTGGGCCTAAATTCTAGCTGTGTGAGTGAGCCCTAAGCAAGTGGATTTAATGATAATACAATGTATTTAATTCATGTAAAGTCCTTAGCTTTCTGGTACAAAATGAATGCTGAGTATATGTCGTCTTTTAGAGTAATAATAGTTATTACTGTTGTTTAATTATTTTTTTTACAGTAACTTGCAGTTTTCACCTGAGAGTGATTTGAATTTGTATACTTTTGCCAATGTTTCGTTTTTAGACTCCTGTCTACAAAGGCAAGGTTGTTATAAAGGAAGTCAGAAGTAGGTATCACACTGCCTTCTCCAGTTTTAGGAATGCAGTATTTTAGGAACACATTCCCTTTTATGACCGTCAGCTGATGAATAAATGCACTGGGGAATGAGTACATTTTAGTGAAGTTATTTTCCAACCAGTGTGTTGGTTTATCTTTGTTACAACATCCTAAATTTCTTCATCCTTTAAATCTTTGATCATGAGGATGATGGTGACCATTAGTAGAGAGAAAAGAGTGTGTGGCTATGTGTATTTATATATAATGTACATATGGACGAGAGTGAGAAGTAGTTTAAATGGTAGGTAGATGGGGGAGAGAAATACTGTTTTTTCATGCTTAGTCTGGATTGGGAATTTTCCCAAACGGCATTTCCTTTTGCCATTTTTTCTCCCCATGCTTTTGTTTAGTTTGAATGTATCTGTACTAGTATGGTCTTAAATTTATTTCCCCCTTAATTTTCTTCTACTGTCTAGCTGCCCTACCACCAACACAAATTTTAAGTTTTTAAAAAATTGTAAAAGGCAGTAGTAAAAGTAATTTTAAGCTCACATGATGGATGTGAATATGAAACACTAGAAGTTTCATATTTGCTTAAAAAGTATTTTCAGCAGTTTGGAAAATGAAGGGGGAAAATTTCACTCTAATCTTAGTCTAATCACCATCATATAATCATTAGTGTTAAAGGAAAAAGAGATAAAACTGACATTAATTAAGCATCCGTGGGTGTTCCTTCCAGTAATACTGTGATATGTATATGTATTCCCATTTTTCATGAAACAAACTCAGATTCAGGTCACAAAGATAATAAATAGAGCAGCTGAGTTTAAATCTAGGTATATCTTGATTCTACATATGAGATTTTTGTTCTGCTTTCCTATCCTTTCTGTATATCTATCCTTTAATCCAGGGATTTTCAACCTTTTTCATCTCATGGTGCACATAAACTAATTACTACAATTCTGCAGCTCACCAAAAAAATACAGTTTTTGCTGATCTGACAAAAAATGGGTATAACTTTGATTCATTTACACTGTACAGCTATTGTTGGGTTGGCTATTGTCATATTTTTTATTTGACTTAATCTAAGGAAAAAGAGGTCAGTGCCCCTTACTAAATAGTCAGGTGTTGCATGTTTTAAAAATTCTTGTAGCACACCAGTGTGCCTTCTGTGACACACCATTTGAAAATTGCTGTTTTAACCTAACTATATAATTCATAAGTTTTATCTCTTACTTAAAAACTTAATATACATTTTTTTTGCCTATCATCATTTCAAGTGGTGTCTTACTGCCCACATTGTTTATTCAAACCACCATATAAAGGCTCTTTGTCTTGGCAGCTGGACATGGGTACAGTGATACTGGTTAAAATGGAAACCGCCTTTTTTTTTACTGGGTGACTAAGGTGAAAAATAGTCTAGTTTTATCAGAACTAATACTCTGGGATTAGAACTGCTACTGGTTTAATAATTCTATCCTTTCTGGTGGGACATTAACTCAAATTTGATATGTGTAAATGTAGATGACATTTTCAATGTATAGCTTATATGAAAACAGAACTTGTATTTTTACACTTTGAAATGCCTTAAGCTTTCTTGTCAAAAATCTTTCAAAAGTTATATTAAAGTTAAATAGGCACTTAAATCCTGTTTAGTTATTATTAGTAATTCCTAATTTAATTAACTGTATGAAAGGAAGTAAGTTTAATGCTGAATTTTTACACTCTCATTGGGTAGATGACATATACTAAAAAATAATTTGTGGGGCATTTATAAATAGATGTATAGGTCAGCACTGCCCAAAGAGATATGTCACAAATGTCGTTTAAAATTTTCTATATCTACATTAAAAAATAAAAAAATAGGTAAAAGTAATTCTATTAATGTATTTTACTTAACGTAGTATATTTAAAACATTTCAATATGTTAACATGATTGAGATATTTTGCTTTCTTTTTGTCCTATACCATGTCTTTAGAATCCAGTGTGTGTGTGTTTTTTAAAAAGATTTTATTTATTTATTTTTAGAGAGAGGGGAAGGGAGGGAGAAAGAGAGGGAGAGAAACATTGATGTGAGAGAGAAACATCTATCAGCTGCCTATGGCACACACCCCATCTGGGGACTGAACCCGCAACCCAGCATGTGCCCTGACCAGGAATCGAACTGGCAACCCCTTCACTTTGCAGGTCGACACCCAACCAACTGAGCCACACCTGCCAGGGTCCAGTGTGTTTCTTAAAGCACACCTCAACTCAAGTGCTAGATTCCAAGTGCTTAATAGTCATATATACTGTATTGAACAGTGCAAATATAGAACATTCTATACAAGAATGGAGAAGATTAAAAATTGGTTAAAGTATAGCTGAGAAAAGAAAATGCTGGAGAAGAACACTCCTATAAAGTGGTGGGAATTTAAGTGGGAGATACTAGATAATAGAGTGACTTAAATCCAGTTTACGGAATTTGGTTTATATGGGGGTGGGGGGTGTGTGTGTGAGAGAGAGAGAGAGATGTTGTAGGGTGCCTAATCTATGTCCTTTCCATGAACACTTGAATGAATATTGAATTCATATTTGTGAATTAATAAGTGCAAAATAAAAATTCTGGAATAATACCAAAAAAGCCTTGTGGATTTTCTAAAAAGAAAGTTGCTTTTGAGGGAATATTTGTGTTCTGTGTTAGCAATAGGATGGAAATGAGAATTGAGATAAGGTTTTTAGATTTGACCATTAGCGATGACTTGTTTTTTTAATGTTTTATTTAGATACAACTTACATGCAGAGAAGTGCACACATTTTATGAGTACAACTCAGTGAAATTTTACATATAAAAATACCCAGGTACCTTCTGTTCCCATCAAGATAATGTAACATTTTCTGCACAGAAAAAGGTGCCTTGTGCCCCCCTTCTATTCCCCTTTTTAAAAAAGAACCATTATCCTGACCTTTATTATAAACAAGTTTGGCTTATTTTTTAACTTGCTTATGGCATATTTTGTCCTCCTTTTCAAGGGTAATAAGAATTGATTTTAATTTGTCTCTTTTCTGTCCTTGTTTGTCATGGTGTGAATTTGGATAGAAATCAGGTGATAGGTAGTTGGTACTGTGGCCCTTCTGTTTTTTTTTTTCCAGTGTGGTTTATGTCAAGACATAAAGACATCAAGAGAGATGTTTCTTAGTTTTCATGAATAGTAACCCTTTAGAGGTTAGCTTTATGGCTAGAAAATTTGTTTAGAATGTAGAGACTAAAACTGCTTACACAGATAATACAGTTGTCTGGCTTGTTTATATCACGGTATTCTCTAGGCATATAGCCAAGAAGCAGGTAGAGGAGGTCTTGGATTGCCTCCTTATATAGATGTCTTTTGGAACCTCTTTAACAGTAGCTTCTAGGCATTATGTAACTTTTCAGCCATTTCAGGTTACTTAATAAAGTATTTGAGTATTTCTGATTGTGATTGTAGGGGTAGGAATAAATTGATGTATGTTATGTTTACAGGTAAGTATCTGCCTTCAACCAGAAAGATTTTGACATTTCTTATGAGTAAAGAACTAGAATGTACCTTAATGATAGTTGCACAAAAGGTTAATATCCATGAAGGACACTTTATAAAATGCAAACTGAAATGGAATTATTGATCATGATTTTTATTTCTAGTGCTTTAATCAGTTTTATTTTTCAAGTGGAAGTAATGGTTACAGCATTGTTTTTCATAATTAGCAGCAGAAGCTTTATTTTAGTGTAAAAATAAGTACTTTTGGGAGAAGGTTTTTTTTTTCCTGAAGTATATGTTATTAAAAGTACATAACAATGAATATACGTATCTTTATTCCAGTATGCCTAACTTTGAAGAATAGATTTATTAATTGTGCAGAAATGGACATGAAAACACTTTCTCGTTAACATTTAGATTATGAATGCAAATATATAAAGAAGTTTTGTGTTTTTTGAATTTGTAGTAAGTTTGCTTAATATATATACTCTTGCTCCAAGAACTTTAATAGTTGTCTTAAAGAAATAAAACCTCATCTCAGCTTTTTTTATATAGGTTTTGTATTTGACAAGTATAGAAGGCTAAAGCAAAATTGGTTATATTAGACAGTGAAAAATACGTTTATTATCTACAATATATTAAGACTTTAAATGATACCTTTTTGGGGATTGGATTTCAAAAATGAAAAAAAAACCAATGCTATTAACAGCTTTAAGAGCTGGCTTTATGTAGAAAAAATACACTTAAGGGTATGCTCTATGTTTTTGTGTTGTTTTGACAAAAATGAGTGATATATTTGAGTTTAGTTTTGGAAGATTTGATTTTTCTTTGTCTTCAGAAAAACTTTGTATATCTGGTTGTATTTTCTCTAACCTTTGCTTGTTTTGGATTAGTTATACAAATTTATTTATTAGGGTAAAAATGCAGATATACACAGCAAAGAATATGGTTCCTGCTCCAAAGATCTCATGATCTAAGATGAGCACTTAACAGAAAACATTCAAATTACTGAGCTGATGTAAAATAATATGCATGGTATATAGTATGATGAATTAATAAAGCTTCTTGGCAAAAGTAATATTTTACATATATTTTGCAGAAGTGGTCTGTATAGATTGGTGAGAGGGAAGGGGATAGCTAGGGGGAGGGCATGTCAAGAATTGTGAAATGCAGACATTTTCTTTGAGGTAGAGTCTGTTTTAAATAAATTTAATGAAAATAAAGTTGATAAGATTGTGGCCTAAGATGGAGGAATCTAAAGAAGTTTAGATTAGAAATTATAAATAAGGAGTTCTACTAAAGGTCATTGAACAGAAATTCAAGAAAAATGAGAAAATTAGCAGCCAGATATAACAAGATTGGAGAGAAAATTGAAGTAAGAAAGTCCAATTAAGGTTATTGTTTTGGGGTTATGTTAAGAAGAAGATGGTAGTTTTAAAATAAAGGTGAAATATATGCCTCTTAAGTGTGTAGTGGAAAATTAAAATAAGAATGGAACAATTTTATCTTTGGGTATTGAAAATAAATTTACTTGGACACACAGTTTGCAAGTAAATTATGTTTTAATGCTTAAAAAAAATCGATTTGAGAGGGAGAAAGGGGGAGAGAGAGAGACATCAATTGGTTGCTTCCCGTTATGTGCCCCAACTAGGAATTGAACGTGTGTCCTAGGTGTGTGCCCTGACCAGGGATCAAACCCGCAATCTTCTGTTGTACAGGACAGTGCTTGCTCCAACCAAATGATCCACCTGGCCAGGGCTACAAGTAAATTATTAATACTAATTGAGGTATATCTGCCTTGTTCTATAAAAAACTGATGAGTTATTTTAAGTTTGATTTGAAAACTAATTAAAACCCAAGAAAGTATGACATAGTGGTATTTTCTGAATTGCCAGTATTTTGAACTTAAGAAAACAAGTATTCGAGACAAATAGTAAGAAGAGCTTGTAACAGTATGCAGTATTTTGAATTATAATGGTAAATTTTAGCCATGGTTTCAGGGACATTCTAATTGGTATGAGTTGGGAAAATGGAAGATAATAAAAATTAGTAATCTGGACTACCAATATTTAAATGTGTTTTAAAATAGTTACTTGTTTTAAAATTTAGGAATAATTGAAAACAGCTTTCTTTTACAGGGGGAAAATCACAAGTACACAGTTTCTTATGGGCAGTAGTGTATTTTTTAACATTTATTGTATAAGTTTTTTTTTTTTAAGATTTTACTTATTTATTTTTAGAGAAGGAAGGGAGGGAGGGGGGAGAGAGAGAGAGAGAAACAGAGAGAGAGAAACAGAGAGAGAGAAACATCAGTGTGTGGTTGCTGGGGGACATGGCCTGCAACCTAGGCATGTGCCCTGACTGGGAATCGAACCTGCAATGCCTGGTTCGCAGCCTGCGCTCAATCCACTGAGCTACACCAGCCAGGGCTGTATAAGTTTTTTTTAAGTGGAGTTTTAAAAAATTCTTAAATTGAATGTATAGTATTCCTTATGAGTGGTTATAAAAAATAGAAGTATTAGGAAAATATGAAAAAATTGCAGAAGTAATATAATTTAAAGAATCTTTTACTGTCTTTATTAGAGTAAGTAAATACAACAGTGTTTGGGAGTTTAATAGATTCTTAAAATTGTAAGATAGTATGTCAGTCTTATTTTATGGTAAGTTTACATTTTAACTATTCTCACAGTTAATAGGCTTCAGTTTATAAAGAAGTTAGTGAAGTTTCTGGCAATATGGTAAAATAGATGCATTTGTCTCCATCCAAGTTACCTGTTGAAGCAAATTAGCTAAAGCAAAAGAGAGTAAGTTGTCCCATATTGTCACTTGGAAAACAGATTTCATCCACATCTCTGAAATTTGGGGTTTCTGTGTAGACATTATGAGTGAGAAAGGATGCCTGCAGAACTACCTACTGCTCTCTGATTATCCTCATGAACTAGTTGTATGGTAATAGGAAGCTAGCCTGAAAGCCCTGCGCTGAACGTGTTTCTTAACTAGTGTCCTGTTTATACATGTTTGTGCAGCACACTTCCCTGGAAACAGATGGATCCCCACCTGTGTATGCTACCTTGGGTCTCTGCTCTGCAAGCTAAATAATGAAAAATCACTACATGCATGAGGAGAGGGAGCAATTCGAAGGGGATGGGGACTAGGAAACCAAGTTGACTTCCATGTACATTGATCCTGTTGAAAGAGCTCACACAGGAGAGAAGTGGAGAAGATGGAGATAACTTTAGTAGCTGTGGTGTAACCAATATTCTTGTGCTATGTGAGTGAATGTCTTAATGGGGCTGTACCATTAACAAATGCTATTCTAAGTAGATGTCTTTTAGTGTGGTGTGGCTTGCCTAACCTATTGGTTCATCTTATTTTCCAGGTTCTGTTCACCAACTCTCCTATCATTTGACTACCTGGTAGTTTTCCAGTAGGTTTTGCTTAATTTAACTGGAATTGATTTCCTTGCTCCCCTTTTCAAATTGGATTAAAAATTCTTACTGTGTGGTTTTATGAATTTTATGTAAGTCAAAATGATACAAACATCAGAAATAAAAGAGTGGCAAAAATACTACTACAACTTGCAAGTTTCGTTGACATCAAAGGCTAAAACCTTTCTAGGACAAAACTTTAGAGTTGAAAAAAATTCTAATAAAAAATTAGGGCTACTGAACAGTATCCAGCTTGAACTTTTTAAAAAAAAGCTATGATTAATTTTCTTTAAAGATATTTATTTATTTACAGAGGTGGGGGAAGGTGGGGAAGAGAAACATTAATTGGTTGCCTCTTGCACACACTGCCAACTGGGAATTGGGCCCACAGCCCAGATATGTGTCCTGACTGGGAATTGAACTGGTGACCTTTGGTTTGCCAGACAATGCTCAGCTAGCTGAGCTACGTGAGGGCCCAGCTTGAACTTTTATGTGTAAACACAAACAAATAAATAGCATTATAACATGTAGAGTTTCTTTAGAGAAATTGATAAAACTAGTCTTTTTAGGATAATTTAAGAAATTAAGTAAAAATTATGACTGTAAGTATTTGAGTGGAAATATGCTTTATTTAATAGACATACATCAGACTGTTTCCAATAGAGAATACGTGTTTTTTTTCAAAGTCCTGTGAATTTTTTTGAAATTGTGCTTGGGGCTCAATGAGAAGTTGCAATTTTAAGTTAGAGAAATTGTATAAGCCAGTCTTTTCGACTACAGTAGAGTAAAACGGTATTAAAGCCAAAATGATTCTAACTGAATTCAAAATGAATCTAACATTAAAACTCTGTGTCCTACTAGAACTTGAGCTTAAATTTCATACTATTTAGAAACGAACAGCATCGTGATGTATCAAAGCTGATAGGTGAATGAATATTCATTTAAACATTGTGGTTTAAATACCTTTTTTTTTTGCCATCAGAATGGAATTAACTTTTTAAAAATAGGCATTGGGTGTCAACAGCAAAGAAAACTGAAAAGTTGATCACAGAAGTAAAATTTTAGGAGCTAGAAAGAAAAGTTATAAATGAATAACTATATAAGAAAATAATTAGTGGGAGAAGACCTAGAATTGGTGCTATGTGTACAGTCTTGGGATGCTTCAGGTATTGGTTGCTGCAGATACCTTGAAAGAATTGTCTAAATAGTCTGTAATAAAAAGCAACACATGGTGCCAGGAAAGGGGTCTCTTCAAGTTTCTTACCTGATGCAAAGAGGATCTATGCTCTTGACAACACTGCACAGCTTGGCTTTAAGGGTCTCACACTGAATAGAGAATTGAGTAGAAATCTACATGTTGAACTGGGAATCAATCTGGCTTCCTTTCCCTTACTAGTTCTGAGGATACTGGATGTCAGGCTTCTAATCCCAGAATATGAGATTGGAAAAATCATCCTGTTACAACAAACGGGGAGGATCCACCAGGGAGATAGCCCAGACTGATCATCCTACAGTGACCCCTATTATCGTGGAAATTCTAGCAATTTTTTGAGTATTTCATTTTAAAATATGAGATTGAGGATCATCAAACATTTGAGGATAACTTCTATATGAAAGAAAAGAAGGAAATAGAAGCAATTCAGAAAAAACTTTTTTAGAAAGTTATTGATATCTTTGGAAGTAAGGGGATAATTACGTCTTTGAAACAGAAAGGATGCTCTAAAAACCAATCAGAAAACAGTGAGCTCTTGGACATTTAGGACAGGAAATATTAGGAGTGGAAATAGAGAGTATGAAACAATACAAGAGTTGTAAATTTAGACTTAAATTCATGGAAGGTTGGAAGATAAAATTGAGAACATCTTTCATAAAGCAGGACAAAAATATGTAAAGTAAGAAAATGTAAGTTTGGTAAGTTCAATATGTGAAAATTAAGAATAGGAGGAAAATGAATGAAGGAAATCATTTAAGAATAATGGAACCAAAATCGTGAATTTCCACTTTAAAAGGGCTCACAGAATGCTCCAAGTACATGATGGTGAAATTTTGGACACCAGAAATAAGGGGAGATTCTGAAAGCTTGGGTATGGAGCGTATAAAAAATGACCAGGTGTCACTAACAGTAGGTAATCAATAATGGAATAGTATCTTCAGAATCCTGAAGGGAGTAGGCTAAAATGCACTTGTGTTGCAGGAAGTTGCTAGAAGACATGGGTACCATCAAAATGTTGGGGTAAATAGTAAAGAGAGGATCCAGAGCAGGAGAGAAGTGGCCACTTAGGGTGATGATAAAGGGAGATGCAAGGAGGTTGGCTCTGCAAGCAGGTCTGAAGAGTAATCACATTGGGAGAGGACAAAGGGATTTAGATGGTATGTCTTTAGAAACACAGTAATAGAATTTCTGTGACTGTACATAAGGGATATTTATCTGTAGTTTCCTGTGATGTTTTTGTGTAGTTTTGTTACAAAGGTAATGGTCTCAAAATGAGTTAGGGAATGTTTCCCCTTTTTCTGTTTTTTTTGGAAGAGTTTGGGAAAGATTGGTGTGAATTCTTTAAGCACTTGGTTTAAAGGTACATTTCACCAGAGAAGCCATCTGGTCTTGGGTTACCTTATGGGAATTTTTTTCATTACTCCCTCAATCTCTTTACTTGTGATAGGTGTATTCATATTTTCTGTCTTCTTAATCAGGTTCAGTATTTGTTTTTTTTTTCTGGGAATTTATTTCATTCAAGTTATCTGTTGCCACTTATAATTTCTTATTAAAAGGTCAGTAGTAAGTACCCTGAGTTCATTCCTGATTGTAATTATTGTCTTTTTTTTTCTCATGGTGAGCCTAGCTGAAGGTTTGTCAATTTTGTTGCTATTTTCAAAGAGCCAACTTACTATCATTGATTTTTCTCTTATTTTAAATTCAGTTTTTTTAATTTATGGTATAGTCTTTATTTTATTTGTCTCTGCTTTGGGTGTAGCTTGCTCTTTTTCTGTTTTTTTTTAAGGTGGAAGTTTAGGTTATTGATTTGAGTTTTTTAAATGTAGGTATATATAACTATAAATTTCCCTTTAAACATTGCTTTCATTTCATCCTGTAAGTTTTGGTGTATTATATTTTTGTATTCACCTCAACATATTTTAAAGTTTTTATTTATTTATTTTTAAAGCGAGGGGAAGGGAGGGAGAGAGAGGGACAGTCGTCGGTGTACGGTTTCCTCATGTGTGCCCCCAACTGGGGACCTGGCCTGCATGTGCCCTGACTGGGAATCAAACTGACAACTCTTCAGTTCACAGGCCAGCACTCAAGCCACTGAGCCACACCAGACAGGGCCATATTTTTAACCATGAGGTTTTTTTTCTTTGACCTGTTTGTTATTTAGGAGTTGGTTACTTGATTTCCACATGTTTGTTAATTTCCCAGATTTCCTTCTTATTTATTTCTAGTCTTATTTCATTTTGTTTGGAGAACATATTTTGCTTGATTTAATTTCTTTCAAATTTATTTAGGCTTGTTTTATGGTCTAATATATGGTCTGTGCTGGAAAATGTGCACTTGAGAAGGAAGTATGTTCAGCTGTGAAGTGGAGTGTTCCATATATGAGGTTTGTCCAGAAGATATCCAGCCATGTAATATGAAAAATAGAGACATTTATTGAAGAAAATAGAAGAAGCATTGGACATAGGATAATGAAACCTCAGTTCCCTTCACAGTAAGCACCTTGGGACCTCTTAAAGTTCTCCCAGTTGCCATGAGCTGCCTCATCATATTTTCCTGAATCTTCATTGACCGTCTGAAATCTCTTCCTTTTCAAAGGTGATTTTAATTTTGGGAAAAGTCAGAAGTCTTGGGGTGCCAAATCTGGGCCTTGCGGGGCTGGGTCACCTGGGTGATGTGGTTTCACCAAAAAACTCTGCAAGAGATGTGATGCATGAGTGGGCACATGGTTGTGATGAAGCTGCCAATCACCAGTTGCCCATAGCTGTGGCCTTCTCAATCATCCAAGTAGTTTCCATGGAGGAATGTTCAAGCTTAATGCAAAATTTGATGCAGATTCATTGCTCTACAGACTGAGTCATTTTGAATGCCATAGCCACACAGTACACACAGTACACATACTCAGTGGCATCTACTGCCCCCACTGACTAGTATGGTGAAGTGTCATTGTTCACACATGTGCATTCCAGTCCACTCTCCTTGGCTGCCAGGTTACATTGATGTCGTATAAACTGTTCTCATTATAACCAATGGCTGGAGTTTTTGTGGATAGGCCTCGATATTGGAGCTTTTCCAAGGCTCCAGCTTTGCTTTATAAGTTTTTTTGACCAGTTTATTATTTGTCTCAATTGTTATCCACTGCCTCAGTCAGCTGTAGTATTAACAGTGTCCTCTGGTTGCTTTTTTTAAGATTTTTTTTTAGAGGGGAAGAGAGGGAGAAAGGGAAAGAAATATCAATGTGTGGTTGCCTCTCTCAGGCCCCCCCCTACTGGGGACCTGGCCCATAACCCAGGCATGTGCCCTGACTGGAATTGAACTGGCGACCCCCTGGTTCCCAGGCCCTTGCTCAATCCACTGAGCCACACCAGCCAGGGCTTCTCTGATTGTTTTTGACAAACACCTTTAGGAAAAAGACTTTTTGCACTGGTTAAGTTCTGAGTCAGGTCAAATTAGTACAGGTTTGGGTGTAGGAGCTTCTGTGACACTACTAAATTTGTCAAATGATGACTTGGGGAATGGGGTAGTGAAAGAGCTTCCACACCTCAAGTGGTTGCCAGGCTGCTGGTTTTCACAGGACTTGTAGAGTGTTGGCTTTTTTACCCCTAGTTAAACAATGATTTTCTTGCTTGAGTGTAGACATTTTATGCAACCAGGGTAGAAGCTGTGGATGATTTGTGTTTCCATTTGGGGGTGGGGGAAACTCTTTTGGTTATAATATGAAGCCCAAACTAGTGAGTACAGGTCTCTATCAAATCAGAGGGAATTACCTATTCTTATCCTTTCTGTTCCTTTCAGGATGCTTTGATCAGCAACAACTTTCTTAATTAAATGGTTAGAGATCCTCTGGAAGATCAGGAGCAAGTCCTTTGGATTTAAGAATTCTTGAGATTGTATTTCCTGTTCACATACTTAGGAAATAACCATGTGAGTCTCTAAGAATCACACCCATCTGTGAGAGAGTTAAGCACTTCCTGGCCAGTTTCTAGACCTGCTCATTTATGTTCTAAAGGTCAACTTCAGCCAGGTGGGGATGGTGGGACAGTAGGACCGAGCCAACTGGGACATTTGCTTCCCAGGGTGGGGGCATGCAGGGAAACCATGACGACTGCTGCAGGCAGTGAAAACAAGTGACAGTTGGGAACTCGGCAGGAAGCCACCCAGCGCACAGGAAGTCAGAATCTTGTCTTTCTAAACTACTGTGGGACTGGGGTTGGAGGATCAGAATAGGACAAAATAAAATGCCACAAAGTTTGCTGCTCTTACCAAGATTTTGGTGTCTTTCTTGGGTAAGCTCTCCCCAGATTGTTGCAAGCCTTTGAACAATTTTTAGAGCTTGGAAAAGTTGACTCTGGCTATTTTTGCCAGGGTTTTTTTTTTTTGTTTGTTTGTTTTTTTAATTTTATAGAGGAGGCAGTTTTCAAATATCCTTATTTTGATATTTTGCTGATCTTTTACTGTTGAGTTTTAAGGTTTTTAAAAATATTTTACATATGAGCCTTTTGTTATATATGTAGTTTGCAAATATTTTTTCAAATCTTTCATTTTCTAATCCTCTTTAACAGTGTCTTTGACAGAGTAAAAGATTTTTATCCCTTTTAGTCTGTGTGATCTTTCATTCTGAAGTGGGTCTTCTGAAGACAACATATATATGGGTCTTGTTTTCTTATCCATTCAGCAGCTACCCTGTGTCTTTTGATTGGAACATTTAGGCTATTTACATTTCAAGTGATTATTGATACATTTGTATTTATTGCCACTTTCTTTTTAAAAGTATGTTCCTCTGTTTTTCTTTTCCTCCTCTTATTCACATTCTTCTCCCTCCTCCTTTTCCTCTTCCTCCTCTTTTTCCTCTACCTCTTTCCTTCTCCTCCTCCTCCATTTGTTATGATACTGGTCTGATGATAACAAACTCCTTCAGCTTTTGATAAAGTTTATTTTATCAAATTTTTCTTTTTCTGGATCATGCTTTTGGTGTTATTTCAAAGAACTATTTTTCTAGCTCTAGATCCTGATTTTTCTTTTCTGCAAGATTAACAGTTTTACATTTAAACCTATAATCTATTTTCAATTAATAATATTGGTATAGTGTGTGAAATTTTGGTCAGTATTTTTTTTCCCCACTATGTATAGCCAGTTGCTCCTGCACCAAGTGTTGAAAAGACTTTTCTTTCCATTGAATTGCTTTTGCAGTTTTGTGTAAAAAATTTGCTAGCCATCCTCATGTGGGGCTTTGGTATAAGTTGGGGAAGTTACAGAGGGATATAAAAGAGTTAAGTCATTTTCATATATCAGATCCAAAATGAAGCAATCAGATCCAAAGTGAAGAATTTATTTATTTTCAAAGTGAAGAACTTAAATACCAGTATAGAAGTATACTGTTTAGAAATGGGGGGCGGTGGTGGAGGTACTGTTTTTCATCACAAGTTTTATTTGATTTTTAAAATATGTGTGTATATAACTTTAAAATAAAAACAATGCTATAATGCCAATGCCTCATTTAGAAGAAATTCAAGGCCTTACAAATGTCTGTACTTTTAGTTTTGAATTGTTTTTACTGTGGGAAAAATACTCAGAATAATGTATGGGAAGAATATACAATTTTGAAGTATTCAAAAGTGCTTACCTGATGAATCATCTAATCAAGAATTAAAACCTTGCCAGAACCTAGAGTGAAGCCCCCTCCCAGCCACACGTCTTTTTTTTTAGGAGAAACTGCTGTCCTACCTTTTATGGCAATCTTTTTATTTTGTTTTATATCTTTATCATTTAAAATACATTTTTGAACTAGATATATGTTTCCTGTTAATGAAATTTATATAAATGATCTTACTTTCAGCATTGCTGAGTATTCATCTCTGGTGTTGCATAAATAACTATAGTTCTTTCACAATCATTGCTACATGGTATAGTATATTATTGGAATATCCCACTGTAATTTATTGATGGAAATTTAGGATATTAACAGTTTTAGGCATTTATGAATAATGCTGCTCTGGCTCTGATGGGTGTGGCTTGGTTGAGCATCGTTGTCCCACAAAGCAAAAGGTTGCCAGTTCCCTTCCCCAGTTGGGATGTGCAGGAGAGGCAACCAATTGATGTTTCTCTCCCTACCTTCTTCTCTCTTAAAAAAATACATAAAATCTTTAAAAATTTTTTAAAAAGTAATGCTGCTATATGCATGTTCTTGTACCTGTCTCCTACTGCACATATTTATATTTAGGAAATATCTAGGAGTTAGAGTGGATTTATGATGGATTTCAGAAGATACTTCGAATTTTTTCATGAAGTGTTTTTAACAGCATCATCAATAAAGTTATTTTCACACTTCATCTTTACCAGCACTTTGTATTGTTAGTCTTTACTTTCAGACATTCTAGAGGGTATCTCATAGTGGTTTTATTTTCCATTTTGCTGATTCCAAATATGATTGTACTTTTTTATTTTTATTAGCCAGGGTTTATAAATATTTGTGTGTATTTGAAAAGAACATATATTCTGCAGTTTTTTTGTGTACAATAGTTATATGTTTCTGTTAAGTCAGTTTTGTTAATCATGTTTAAAATTTCTACATCCCCACCAATTTCTGCATGTTGATTTAATTAGAGAGATCTTTAAAATTTTTCTGCTGTTACGGATTTGTCTTTCTTGCATTGCTGCCCATTTTTGCTGTATATATGAATGAATCTGTGATATTGGGGCACACAAATTTACAATTAATGTTTGAGAAGAGTTGAATCTTTTATCATTGTTATTTTCATTACCTTTGGTAATGCTTTTTGTTTTGAAGTCTGCCTTGATCAATGATAACATAGCTATACCAGCCCTCTTATAGCTAGGGTTTGTGGTTCCTTTTTCCACCCAAACTTTTATTTAAAATTTTCTGTGCCTTTATGTTTTAGAGCTGTTTTGTATATTGTCTATATACCATATGGTTTTACTTTCAGTCCCATCTAATACTTCCTTGTCTTTTAATTTTAACAAAGTTTGTTTAGATTTCATATAATTACTGAGATGCATTGGGGATTAAATGTATGATCCTATGTGCTTTCTGTTTATTCTGATTTTGTTTTCTTTTTCTCACCTTGCCATTTTTTAAATTAAGTATTTTTATTTTAATTATTTCTTACCTTCCCCTACCTTTTTTTTAAACACTGTTTTGTCTGCTGCCACAAGTCTAATTTTTGTTTATCTGAAAATATCCTTTTTTCACTTTCATTTTTTAAGGGTAGTATCCCCAAATAGAGATGATGTTCCAGTATCTCCACTGTTTTCTGATGATGAGTCAGCCATTACTTGTATTGTCATTTCCCATATGGAACCATTCACTTTTCTCTGGCCATCCTCAAGGTTTTCTCTTTGGCCTTCAGCATCTTGAATATGATATGCATATAGAAGTAGTTGTTTGTGGTTATCCTGCTTGGGTTTGTTGACATTCTTGGATCTGTAAGTGAGTATTCTCTATCAGAGTTGAGATGTTTTGTCTATTATTTCTTCAACAAAAAGTATTTTGTACCTTTTTCACTCTTCTCTCCTTCTATCTATGTTGAATAGGTTACATCTATGTTAGACCACCTGAGATTGACCTACTGGTCTCTGAAATTCTTTTTTTTTTCCTTTTTTTATTTTATTGATTATGCTATTACAGTTGTCCCATTTTCCCCCTTCACTCTCTTCCACCCTGCCCACCCCCTCCCACCCACATTCCCCCCTTTAGTTCCTGTCCATGTGTCATAAGTTCTCTAGCTTCTACATTTCCCATACTATTCTTGCCCTCCCCCTGTCTGTTTTCTACCTATTCTCTATGCTACTTATTTTCTATATCTTCTCCCCCTCTCTCCTCCTCCCCCTTCCCTGTTGCTAACCCTCCATGTGATCTCCATTTCTGTGGTTCTGTTCCTGTTCTAGTTGTTTCCTTAGTTTGCTTTTGTTTTAGGTATGGTTGTTACTAACTATAAGTTTGAAGTCTTTTTTTACTGTTCATATTTTTAATCTTCATTTTCTTAGGTAAGTTCCTTTAACATTTCATATAATAAGGGCTTGGTGGTGATGAACTCCTTTAACTTGGCCTTATCTGAGAAGCACTTGATCTGCCCTTCCATTCTAAATGAAAGCTTTGCTGGATAGAGCAATCTGGGATGCAGGCCCTTGCCTTTCATGACTTGGAATACTTCTTTCCAGCCCCTTCTTGCCTGCAATGTCTCTTTCAAGAAATCAGCTAACATTCTGATGGGAACTCCTTTGTAGGTAACTGTCTCCTTGTCTATTGCTGCTTGTAGAATTCTCTCCTTCATTTTTACCTTGGCTAATGTAATTATGATGTGCCTTGGTGTGTTCCTCCTTGGGTCCAACCTCTTTGGGACTCTCTGAGCTTCCTGGACTTCCTGGAAGTCTATTTCCCTTGCCAGATTGGGGAAGTTCTCCTTTATTATTTGTTCAAATAATTTTTCCACTTGTTGCTCTTCCTCTTCCCCTTCTGGTACCCCTATAATTTGGATGTTGAAACGTTTAAAGATGTCCTGGAGGTCCCTAAGCCTCTCCTCATTTTTTTGAATTCTTGTTTCTTTATTCTTCTCTGTTTGGTTGTTCCTTTCTTCCTTCTGGTCTATTCCATTGATTTGAGTCCCAGTTTTCTTCCCCTCACTATTGGTTCCCTGTGCATTTTCCTCCATTTCTCTTATTGTAGTCTGCATTTGTTCATCTAATTTATGACCAAAGTCAACCAATTCTGTGAGCATCCTGATCACCAGTGTTTTGAACTGTGCATCTGATAGGTTGGCTATCTCTCGGTTACTTTAAAAAAATGGCTTTGGGGCTTTCGATTCTGTTTGAGCCATCTTTTTTATTTTTTATTTTCCTTTGGTCTGGTTGTGGCTGTTACCAATGGGCGGCGGAGCCTTAGGTGTTCGCCGGGGAGGGCCACCCTAGTCGCTGGCTTGTGACGTTGTATGTGCGGGCGGGGTCTGAGAGGGAACAATGGCGCCTGCTCTGCTCTCTCTAGGACTTCTGTCCCCTTTGCCGCCTCCCACAATCAAACTGGGCCCTTCTGGTCCTGGCTCCTGGGCGGGGCGGATGGGCTTGTATACTTTCCTGGACTCTGTGGGTTTCCCTGAGAAGTCTCCTGTGAGGCTGAGAGAATCTCCCGGCCTCAACCCCCACAGGTGTTTTCAGTGGGTGCTCTTAGGCTTTGTTTCCCCTGCGCTGGGGCCCTGGGTTGTGCAGTCTGTGTCACTGCCTGTTTTTGCTTATTTTGTCTGCGAGCAAATGTGTGGCTGCGGACAGCCAGCTGCCTTGTGCCCCTCACTGGGTCTGCTCGCTGCCTCCCGCGCCCAGGGTCTGACACCGGTCCGTCAGTCGCCCCTGCGCTTCTGGGGTCCCCCAACTGCCGTCTGCGCTCTGCGCGCCCGTGTCTGCCAGTCACCGCTCCTTCCTGCCGGGACCCCTCTCC
The DNA here is from genome assembly GCA_004024845.1 of Tonatia bakeri. Classification (NCBI taxonomy): domain Eukaryota; kingdom Metazoa; phylum Chordata; class Mammalia; order Chiroptera; family Phyllostomidae; genus Tonatia; species Tonatia bakeri. Next base: position 46,828 of record PVIA01007133.1, on the reverse strand, counting down.
GTAGGCCTCCGACTTCGCCCCTCCTTACCGGTCTGGGTGTACGGTAGTCAGACTTCCGTTCAGTTCATTCCTCTCTGTTCTGGTTGTTTCTTGTTTCTCAATTTTTGTTGTCCTTAGTTTCGGTTGCGCGAGGAGGCACAGTGCAACTACTATGCCTCCATCTTGGCCGGAATAACAACCTGAAATTCTTAAATTTTCTCTAGTTCCTTCACTTTGCTTTTTCGTTCAGATAGTATTATTGCCTTATTTCAAAGCTTACCAATTCTTCTGCCATCTGTTATCACACCCTTCTGGTTAATTTTTAATTTTAGTTATTTTATTTTTCAGTTTATCCTTTTTTATATAAAGTTTCTATCAGTACTTTGAATATGTATTTAAAATTTTAATAACATACTTAAAATAGCTGCTTTGAATTCCTTATATGCTAATTCCAATATCCAAGGTTCTCAAAATCAGTATCCATTGCCTTTTTTTTTTCCTGAGTATGGATTAGATTTTCCTGTTTTGTAGGGCTTTTGGTTTGTTTGTTTTTTGGATATTATATAAATTTTGTTTGAAAACTGGATTTGTGAATATGTTTTGGTGACTCTGGGTTGCTAATGTTTGTTTGAGAATTATTGGGTGAAGTTTATAGTCAGAATTTGAATCTTTCCCTGTGATTTTCATGCTTCTGGGGATTCTACTAATTACCAACTGTTTTGCTATGCTTGGGTTCTGACACTTCAGCCTTGTAGGCCTTCAGCTTCCTGCTGCCCAAACTGCACAATTGAATGCACGCTGTTGAAAAAGCATCAAACTTAGAACAGCTCCATTTTTCAAGTGTAGCTTTTTCTCTGGCCTTTGCCAACTTTTCCTGTTTCAACTCCTTTAGTTCTTCTCCATGCATACATAGTTTATCAGTCATCCAGTGATTTGGGCAAAGTTTATACTGAGAATTTTTTTTCACTCCTCTGTGTCTTTTACTGCTCTGCTATCTCCATTTAAATTTCCAGCTGCTTTTCCAGGCCTAAACTCTGAGCCCTATGGTCATCCTTTTTTTTTTTTTTTTTTTTTTTTTTTTTTTTTTTTTTTTTTTTTTTTTTTTTTTTTTTTTTTTTTTTTTTTTTTTTTTTTTTTTTTTTTTTTGCAGCAATAGTTTTTCTTTGCTTATGCCACACCTGGGGTTTCCAGCAGTCTGGGGATTACCTTAATGAAATTTTGAGGATTGAGATTTTTTTATTTAGCCATCGGGATGTGTTTGGGTAGGGCTGTACTACATACAAAGACTTGTTTACTTCTGACTCCCTGGAGTTAAGTCCTTTGGGATCTCAACTCAGATAGTGCGCAGCATTTAGTATGGTTCCCACCATTTCTGAACCTTTCACTCCTCTTTTGGTCCCCCTAGCTCTACAACAATATGAGAAATAATGATCAGTTTCTTAGCTGCTTCATCTGGATTGGCAAAAACCTCAATGCAAAAACATCCCTGAGTGTTGGGTTTGTATCTTTAGGTTTTCATCTTGTCTTGGCTCTTGGCCTGGTTATTCTTTATTACATTAGCTCCTTGATGTCTTCAAATTGACGATTTTTAATATTTGATTTAGCTTCTCTAGTAGGTCTCAGTGGGGGAAAGGGTGGATAGATGTTACACTCTTCTGCTATTCAATTAGTTCAGGAGTGTTTGGGTCGACAAGTGCATATAATGTCATTATGATAATGTCTATATCTCTTGGCTTGGATTTTTTTCTGTGGTGACTTCATTCCTAAGTACATTATCTCCTTAAGGTAGCAAAGGTGGCCACTGGCTGCTCTGACCTGTGTCATTCTCATAGCTGTTATTTCCCTTGAAGAGTGTACCTTTCCCAATGCTTGAAAACACCCTGAGAAGGATTCCAAATGCCCCACTTTAAGCTATATTCCCATCCATGAACAAATTACGGTGGCTAGGAGTACAAGGTACACCTCTAATCCGACTGGGTGTCACCTGTTCATGCCTTAGTTCAGGCCACCACTTTAATAGTTGTGTAAGAGTGTTTTCTTAAAGGATAATCGGAGTTCCAGTAACAAATAGGAAAAGCAATGTTAGGCAAGATAGGAGATTGCTCTATAACAGCTTTTATAGATTTGGAGTATCCTGAAAAATTTCATTGTATGGTTGAAGTCAGCAAAGCTGTACAGAAATAAAATTTTATGAAAAATTATAGCTGACCATTAACTTGTAAAAATGATTCTTCTCAGTTATATATCTCTAAGATTGATAAACTGTGACAGAATGGTTTGTAGAGTCACTGCTAATAAAAGAACAAGGAGCCCTGGCTGGTGTAGCTCAGTTGATTGAGTGCGGGCTGCAAACCAGGCATCGCAGGTTCGATTCCCAGTTAGGGCACATGCCTGGGTTGCAGGCCACGTCCCCCAGCAACCGCACACTGATGTTTCTCTCTCTCTCTCTCTGCCTCCCTTCCCTCTCTAAAGATAAATAAATAAAATCTTTAAAAAAAAAAAAAAGAACAAGGAGACTTGTGTTTCTTTTTTCTCTTTCCTTAAAAAGTTGAGATCTAGATCTAGATCAATAGTTAACCTAAAATAATTCTTCTAGGCATAAGAATAATTTAATATGGTATCTCTAAGATAGAGCTGGTGTATCAGTTACTGCTGTGTAACAAATTACTTTAAAACATGGTAATTTAAAAACAACCATTTGAACAAGTAAGTCAGCTAGGTAGAATGTAATTGTGTTTGAGAATAGGAGTTCAGGCAAGTGTACATTAAATACACCAATCTGTTCAGTATGCAGATGACTCTAGTTATACTTGTTTCACAGGATGTGTCTGATGGGATTTTGGAAGCATTATTCATTCATAGAATTACCAATTATAGGATAACAGTACCAGTTACAGGTGTTAAAAACAATGATTCATTTGTATCTTTATTCTTTTGGTTATAAATGACAGTGTCCTTTTGTATTCACTATTGGCATTCTAGCTTTCTTAGTTTGTGATTTGACTTTATTTTCTCTTCAAGTTTATTTTTACATTGTGATTTTAGAAAACAGATTTACTGAAGTATAGTTGACATAAAATAAATTACACATTGTAGAATGTATAGTTTGAACAGATTTGACATCTTGTATACACCCATAATGTCACTACAATCAAGATAATGAACATACCCTTTATCCTATCAAAGAAGTCAAAGGGACTTCTTTGTGCCCCTTTGAAGTCCTTTTCTTATTTATTAATTGACCCTTTATGCAGCATGTAATCTTTCTGTGTACATTTTTCACTCAGCATAAGTGTTTTCAAATTCACCCGTGTTGCATGTATCATCAGTTCAGTCCTTATTCCATTGTAAAGATAAAATATAAGGATTAACATGTTGTTGGACATGTTTTCCCTCAGCTTTTGGCTATTAAAAATAAGGATGAGCATTTGTATGTAAGTCTTTGCATTAATATATGCTTTCATTTCTCTGGGTAAATATATGTAGTAGATGTATGTTTGACATTTTAAGAAATCATGAAATTTTTTCCAAACTGTACCATTTTTTCTTACTATATGAGTTTATGAGAGTCTTAGTTCCTTCATATGTGTCAACACACTTGATATGGTTTATCATATTAATTTTAGCCATTCTTACAGTTGTGATAACTCTTAGTGGCTAATTTGTACCTCCCTGATGATAAATGATAGTAAGTATATTTTAAAGTACTTACTAGTCATTTGTGTATTTTTGGTGAAGTGCTGCTTCAAATCTGCCCACTTAGTAATTGGGTTGTATTGTAAATGAGCTTTCAGAAGTAGATTTGTTGAGATATAATTGACATGTAGTGTGATACACATATTTAAAGTGCGCAGTATAAGTGTTGAGTTATGTATATACACAGGAAACTATCACCACAAACAAGAATATTTACCACTCCCAAAAGTTTTCTTGTGCCACTTTTTAATTTTTCCTTGCTGAGACACATTTTCATTTTATTTCACTGTAGTCATTGCTGCTTGAATTAAGTTTTCTACTTTGTCTGAAGGAAATAGGCATTATTTCTGGCTTCGTGTGAGACTAGGGAAGTAATTCTCTCATCTTTTTTGGTGGCTACTTTTTTGGCTTTGGGTAGTTTTCACACAGGCTTATTCAATCATGCAGCTGGATACTGAAGAATATTCTTGCTCTGTGCAGTTGTGTTTTCTCCGGTTCTCTTCCCTGTAATCTTTAGTTGTCTTGGCTTCTTTGGACTTCTATCTCAGTCTTAAGGAAACCACAAACTGCCTGAGTACCCCTTCCCCAGATTGGGGTTGGTACTTTCTCTATCCAGAAAGTAAGTCAGAATTTTGGAGGGCTTGCCTCATTTGTTTCCCTTATTTTAGGGTTCACCATCAATGCTTACTTCTCTAACAACTGAAAACTGTCATTTCATACACATTTCTGGTTTCTAAGGCTTTTCAGGTAGAGGGCAAACTCAGTGCCTATTACATCATTTTGACCCTGTGTTTGTTTATTATTTTTTCCTTGATAATTTATTTTAAAGCTGTGGTAAAATACCTAACATTAAATTTACCACCTTATTTTTAAGTGTACAGTATAGTGATGATAAGTATGTTTGGATTGTTGTGCAACAAGTCTCTACAACTTTTTATGTTGCAAAACTGAAACTTTATAACTATTAAGCACTAATTTTGTTTTCCCTTACTTCCAATCCTTGGTAGCCGCTTTTCTGCTTTATTTTTCTCTAATTTTGACTAAAGTACTTGAGATACTTTATGTCAGTGGATTCATACAATGTTTGTTTTTTTGTGCTTGGTTATTTCACTTAATATAATGTCCCCAAAGTTTATCTTTTTTTTTTTAATCCTCACCAAGGATATGTATATTGATTTTAGAAAGAGAGGAAGGTGGGGAGAGAGACAGGGAGGAAGAGAGAAACATTGATTGGTTGCTTTCTGTATGTGCACTGACCAGGAATTGAACCCACAACCTTTTGGTATACAGGATGATGTTCCAACCAACTGAGCCACCTGACCAGGGTAGATTTCCTTCTTTTCAAAGGCTGTATAATATTCCATTGAATGTGTATACCACATTTTCTGCATCCTAAATTTTCCTGTCAGTGGACATTAAAGTTGCTTCTACCTCTTGGCTTTTGTAAATAATGCTGCAGTGAGCTTGGGTGTATAAATATCTCTGAGATCCTACTTTGAATTCTTTTGGATGTATGTGTATCAAGAACTAGGATTGCTGGTAATTCTATTTTTAATTTTTTGAGGAACTGCCATACTGATTTCCATGATGGCTGCATAGTTTATGTTTCCACCAACAATGCAGAAGAGTTCCAGGCTCTGGAACTTGTCAACACTTGTGATTTTCTGTTCTTTGGATTGTGGCCATCCTATTGGATGTGCAATGATACCTCATTGTGATTTTTGATTTGCATTTCTGTCATGATTAGGAAGGTTGAAGATCTTTTCATATACTTGTTAAATATTTGTATACCTCTTTTGGATATTTGTCTAGTTGAATACTTTACCTGTTTTTTGAGGGGTTTTTTTGTTTCTTTAATGTTGATTTTAGATGTTTCTTAAGTATTTTGGGTATTAACCCCTTATCATATATGTGATATGTAAAAATTATTCTCCCTTTCTGTAGATTGCCTTTTCCCCTCTGTTGATTGTTTCCTTTGATGTGCAGATTTTGATAGGCATTACATTGCATTTTAGATCACTTTGGGTAGTATGGACATTTTAACAATGTTAAATCTTCAGTCCATGGACGTGGGAAGTCTCTCCACTTAATTTGTATATTCTTTGATTTATTTTAGTAATGTTTTGTACTTTTTTTCATGTACAAGTCTTTTGCCTCCTTGGTTAAGCTTATTTCCAAATATTTTATTTTTGATACCTTTTAAATGAGATTGTTCTCATAATTTTTTCAGGTTGATCATTATTAGTATATAGAAACAACTGCTTTTCATATGCTGATTTCATATCCTCCAATTTTGCTGAAATCATTTACTAATTTTAACAGGTTTTTTAAAGATTTTGTAGCATTGCAGCTCAACACCAGGAAGACAAACAATCAAATTTAAAAATGAGCAAAGAATCTGAATAGACACTTCTCCAAAGAGAACATACAAATGGCCAAAGACTAAGAAAAATGCTCAACATTACTAATCATCAGAGAGATGCAGATTAAAACTACAACGAAATATCACCTCACACTTGCCAGAATGGCTACCATCATTAAATCATTAAATAATAATTGCTGGTGAGGATGTGGAGAAAGGGAAACTGTTTTGTACTATCGCTAGGAATGCAGATAGGTGTAGCCACTTTGGAAAGCAGTATGATGTTACTTCAAAAAACTAAAAGTGAAACTGCCTTTTGACCCAGCACTCCCATTTGTGGAAATATATCCTAAGGATCCCTGAAACACCAGTCAGAAAGAATATATGCACCCCTTTGTTCATAGCAGTATTATTTATAATATCCAAGATGTGTGGAAGAAAAAGCTGGTACATTACACAATGGAATCCTACATAACTGTAAAAAAAGAAGGAACTCTTAACTTTGTGACAGCATGAATGGACCTGGAGATAGTCATGCTAAGCTAAATAAGCCAGTCAGAGAAAGACAAATACCATATGATCTCACTCATATGTGGAATGTAATGAAGAAAATAAACTGATGAACACAACAGGGCTAGAAGCATGGATACATGGAACAAACAGACTGACAGATTTCAGAGGGGAGAGTAGTAGGGGGACTTGAAGGGATTAGCCGAAGAACATATATGCATAGCCCATGGACACAGGCATTGATATGGTGAAGGCTGGGGTGATGGGCAGTGGTGGGTGCTGAGTGGAAGGGGCAAAGGGAGGGGCATGGGGCCATCTGTAATACCAACAATAAAAAAGAAGAATCTGTAGTAGTTTCTACCTAAAAGATCATGTCTGCGAACATAATTCTATTTCTCCTTTTCAATTTGGATGCCTTTTATTTCTTATTTATTTGTTCTGGCTAGTACTTACAGTACTGGGTTGAATAGAAGTAGTATGTATAAAGTGTGCATCATAACCTTGATTTTAGAGAGAAAGTTTCTAGCCCTTCACAATTGAATATATTACCTGTGGATATTTCACATATAGCTTTGATTATGTTGAAGTAGTTTGCTTCTATTCTTAGTTTGTTGAGTCTATATATCAGGGTTTTTTAGCATCAATTTAGATTATTGTGATTTCTTTCCTTTATTCTGTTAATGTGGTGTACTACATTGATTGATTTTTATTTGTTGAGCCATCCTTGTATTCCAGGAATAAATCCAACTTGATTGTTCTGTGTGATTCTTTTTTTAAAAAATTATTTTATTTATTTATTGTCAAAGGGAGGGAGAAAGAGAGGGAGAGAAACATCAATCAGTTACCTCTCACATGTCCCCAACTGGGGATCTGGCCTGCATCCCAGGCATGTGCCCTGACAGGGAATTGAACCCATGCCCCTTTGGTTCACAGGGCCACTGCCCAACCACTGAGCCATTCCAGCCTGGGCTAATTCTTTTAATATGCTGTTGATCTTGGTTTGCTGAGGATTTTTGCTCAATATTCATCAGTCATGTTGGATTAGGGCCTACCCTTAGGATCTCATTTAACTTCAGTTATTTCCTTAAAGGCCCTGTCTCCAAATACACAGTCGCGTTGGGTGTTAGGGCTCAAAGTGAATTTTTTAGGAACACAGTTCAGTCCAGAATACCTTTTATGTAGTGCTTCTAATTTATTTTCTAGAGAACCTACCATCTCAATATATTAGTTTCCTGTGGCTGTTCTAACAGATTACCACAAACTAGTAGATGGTTTAAAACAAGAACAGAAACTTACTGTCTCATAGTTCTGTAATCCAGAAATTTGAAATCATTACCACTGGATAGAAATTAAGTTGCCCGAAGGGTTGTTCTGTCTCTGGAGGCCCTAGGAGAGAATACTTTCCCTTACCTCTTTCCAATTCTGGTGGCTGAGGGCATTCCTGGCTGTAGCTGCAATCCTTAAGGCCAGTGTTTTCAACTCTCCCTGCTTGGTCTTCACATTCCCTGTATGTAGTCAAATTTCATCTCCCTCTCTATAAAGATACATGTGATTGTATTTAGGGCCCATTCAGATAATCCAAGATCTTTAATCACTTCAGAAAAGACCCCTCTTTTTTTTAGAGGGATGGAAGATATAAGATAACATTCACAGATTCCTAGGATTAGGATTTGGATATTTTTCATGGGGTCATTTTTCAGCTTCTCACACTTTTATTACTCTCACTTTGATTTATAGTTTAGTTCATAATAGGTCCCACTACCCACTTTTGGGTGGATAAAGGTTGGTGGCAGTGGATGGCAGAGAGAAAATATTCTCATTTCTTGTAGATATTACACAGAAAACTCTAGGTCTGTGGTTTTCAGTATGTGATACTGGAAGTAGCGGCACCAATATGACTTTGGTAACTTACTAGCAAATTATCAGACTCCACTCTTTCACTTACTGATCAGGAACTCTGAGTGTGGGGCCTAGCAGTATGTGTATAATAAGCCTGGGTGATTCTGAGAATCACTTTTCTAGATTATGGACATTATTAGTATTAAAACCATATTTGCCTTCCTGTCCAAATCTTTTTCTGCTTAAGGCTAATACTTAAATCAGTCTAGGGTTTATAGTTCCATAAACTTTGTTTTCTGTAGGGATGCAAACATGATGATCAGTGAAATTAATTCACCCAATAAAAGGTTGCACTTGATTGATTTTTACCAGTTATAATTTTACTTAGATGTAGTTATTTCATAAAGTAATATGACTAGATTCACAAGTGATAAGACTTTTTTTTCCTTTGGTCTTTGAAAATGTGAATTAAACTCTTCAGCATGAATTTGTACTTTTTAAAAATAGATATTCCTGTGAGCATTTTGGGATACAACATAAAATTTCTGTAGTCTTTCATGCAGTCTACATTGTTACACCTTTATGATGTGCACATCCAGCGAAAGTGCCAAAGTGAGATAAATGAATTCTTGGCCGCACTGTAGTTCAGAATATACACAAACAGATGGGGTTGATACAGAGCTATCACTAGTTGCTATAGCATTTGAGAAACACAAGTTTATGCAGCTGAAGAAATTAAAGAAGGATCTGTCGGGGTGACTAAGCTAAATATTGAAAAATTACTAAAAAGGTGCTAGCAAAGTTAAAGAGAGACAGAAGGTAGCTATAGTTGACCTTGTGAAAAGGCGTGAAAGCTGAGAGCATGGGGGCTGTTCTGGGAGTTGAAGAAGTTTAGTATAGTAGAAACATGGAGTAAATGTGATAGTAAAGGTTAGGGATAGACAGAAATGAGATTGCTGATGATTTTATTGAAGGACTTGAAGCATAGATATGGCATCTGGGATTGGCCAAAAAGTTTTTTTCTGTATAGTGGCTCTAATAGCACATCATTGTCTTTAACTTCATTCAAAATTATTTGGTTAGATTGCATTATGACAGCTGTCATATCTGCATTACAAAAAAACAACTAAAATCAGTGAGTTTTTTTATAGCCATTTTAATATTGAAGATGGAAAAATACACAACATTTTCATCATACTGTGCTTTATTATTTCAAGAAAGGTAAAAATGCAACTGAAATAAAAAAGATTTGTGTAGTGTAGGAAAAGGTGTGGGGACTGCTCAAACATATCAAAAGTGGTTTGTGACATTTCTGCTAGAGATTTCTTAGTGATACTCCAGCAATTGGGTAGACCAGTTCAAATTAACAGCGATCAAATTGTGACATTAACTGAGAACAATCAGCGTTATATCACATGGGAGATAGCTGACATACTCAAAATACCCAAATCAGTAATGTTGTTGGTGACAATGAAAAATGTATCTTCTATTTTATGGAAAAAACTAAACGAATTTTTTCGCAACCTGATAGTTCTGGGAGGGATGGATGATTTTGAGATGATAGTCTAGAAATAGCAGTTACAGTAATCTAGGTATGAATAGCAGGCAGTCGGTATGCTGGTGCCATCTTTAGAGAGTAAGAATTCCGAACAGTAACAAGCCTATTACAGGTAGAGGAAGGAGATATGTAGAGTTCAGGGTAGGACATAATGTGTTTTCAGAATGTATAGAATGTGATACAATTAGAGGTAAGTAGATTTTCTGACAAGTACATTTTCAGTGGAGTGTTGGGTTAGAGATTACATATATGAGATTGAATATTAAATTGAGGAATTAGGAGAGTGTCAATATATGCTATTCTGTGTAATAATGATTCCTGGCATTTAGTAAAGTACTTAATCAGTGTTAGCTGTTATTATGGCTACTAATAGTACATAATTTTATACCATCTCATTCTGTATTTTTTCTTCAACTTTTTGGCCTTTTTGGCATATTTTTTTGACAGACAAATAATAGCATTAGGTAAACATTGATTTAGATAGAAGTGTGTTTTATAAATCCTGACTTTAATTACAGCTATTGCCACACTACTGAAGCTAATGAAAACACGTTTTGTAAAATTTTCCTGAAGAGAACTAGAAAGCTAATTTCTCATTTGAATAAATAATTTTTTTCTGAAAATAAAAAGGTACTTAGCAAGTTTCCTGAAGGTTAAAATAATCATGTTTTAGTTGAACAGTTTTTCAGACATGTCTTATCAAGAAAAAAAATGATTTGCAGTTTTTCATTTAAAAGCACTGTGTGTCATAGATGTACTCATTCATACATGAAGCAAAAAACTAAATGATGGTTTTGCCTGTATTCTTTCAGGTTTGAATTAATCTCGAATGAGATTGTTCTTGCAGCAAGATGTTAATAAGACAAAATCTAGGTAAGTAGAAGACTACTTTTTAAAATATCAAAGTAGGAGCAATACAAAATATTTGTTTTAAAAATCTGCCTTTGACTTCAGAATCAGTGAATTTTTTAATAATATTTTGAAACATGAAGAATCAACTTTCTGGTGCATTTCATCCAGTTGATTTGGTGGGAGAAAAGTATAACTATCAAATTGTGGAACTAAGTTCTTTTCCTTTTTTTATATTGAGCTTTATACTTCAAGTGTGTGGTTTCCATTAATTGTAAAACATACTAGAAAACCAAATGCATGCCCTGGCCAGTGAGGCTTAGTGAATTGATTGTTGGCCTGTGAACCAAAGGAGTGCCATTTCAGTTCCCAGTCAGGGCACATACCTGGTTGCAGGCCAGGTACACAGTAGGGGGCGCATGAGAGGCAACCACATATTGATTTTTCTCTCCATCTTTCTCCCTTCCTTCCCCTCTCTCTAAAAATAAATAAATAAAATCTTAAAAAATAAAAAAGAACCGTGGCTGGTGTGGCTCAGTAGATTGAGCACGGGCCTGGGAACCAGGGGGTCACTGGTTTGATTTCCAGTCAGGGTTCATGCCTGGTTGCAGCTGGCTCCCAAGTGGGGGATGTGTGAGATGCAACCACACATTGATGTTTCTCTACCTCTCATTCTCCTTCCCTTCCCCTCCCTCTAAAAAATAAATAAATAAAATATTAATAAAAAAGAAAAGAAAACCAAATTTAGTAAGAGACTTGTTAGATTGCTTTAGTGTTCTCTTGTGGGTTATAGTACTTGACTAGTCTTTGCTTTTGTGAATTTTACTTTCTGTTTCTACTAATAAAGCACTTCCACAAATTGGTTAAAATATCCAAATTGTTACTTTTTAATATGATGTTCAGAATTATAAATGATTTTTAAAATACTTTCCTTGCTGATACCTCTGCTGAATGATTTTTCTAATTTAGCATTCTGATTTGCTTTAATTTCTTAAGGCTATTGACTTTCAGAAAGTTGAGTTGTGGCTATGTACTTTTGGTCTGGTATGTGAAAGAATGCTTTTTAATAATACCAGCTGTTGAATTGTTAAAAAATATGTGTACATTTACTATCTATTGGTAATGAGCATAGCTTTAGGATATATAGAGAAAGAAGAATACTTTGATAAAATTACAGTTAACTTGATCCTTTTCTAATCTAACCAGATGATTCAACTGTCAGAAACTTCTTGATCTCACAGTTAAAAAAAAAAAAAGGCTAGTTAGTGCTATGATTGAGTAATGTGCAATTAAATATTGTATTCTCAATAAATGGTTTAGGTGTAATTTGAGCAGTTTTCCCTTTATTGCTATGACATAATCATGGTAGTTTGGAGAGTATTTCTTGTCTCTATGTCATATTAAATGCTTCTTGTGCATTATTAATTTTCATATCTCCTATAAGGTAGGTACTGTGGTGTAGAAAATTTTCAGTTTTTTGGCTAATAGGGAGCTGTTTCTTTTTATTTAGGAAGAGTACTTGATTTTCATAGCATTATAAGGAACTGTATATCTTCCTGTAGGAGAGAAGCAGTTAGACTTTTGTACTTAAGGTCTTACAGGGATTTTGTTTCTAGTTGAATATACAGTGTCTATTAGAACTTTTATTTTGATTTCTTACAGGTTAGATATTACTCATGAGGTGACACTAGTTTAATTTACTCTTACCCCACCACAATTATATATGAACTTTTCTTTTTTATTAAATTCTAATGTGTATGTGGTAAAATGTGGAAAATTTAAAATACAGAGCTGAATGAGTTTTTACATATGTGTTTATATGTATAATCTCCATCCAGATCAAGATGCAGAATGTTCTTATTGCCCCAGAAAGTTTCTCTTATTCTTCTCTTTCCAGTCCAATAGCCTTTCCCCCTGAGGTAAGCATCATCCTGTATTCTATCAGCATAGCTTAGTTTGGCCTTGAATTTTGGGTATATAATGTACTCTTTTGTACCTGCTTTTTATTCAAAATAATGTTTTTGAGTTTCCTTCATGTTGTTTTATTAGTAGTTCATTATTATTTTTTAATTGATTTTAGAGAGAAAGAGAAACATTGATTTGTTGTTCCAGTCTTATTTATACATTCATTGGTTGCTTCTTGTAGGCGCCCTTAGCTGGGGACTGAACCTGCCAATGTAGCATATCCAGTCTATGCTCTAAGCAGCTGAGCTACTTGACCAGTAACATGCCACTGCATGAACATCCTGCAAATTTTTCATACACTCTATCTACAATTTTGTTTATTGGATTCTCTGAGTCTCTGACCTCACTTGCCAGCATTCTTCACTGCTTTCCTTCCTCTATATGTCCCTTTCATTTTTCTCCATCACCTGCACAATAATAATAAAATGTAAGTTCTATAACATGGTATACAATGATCTTACTGTAGCTATTTGAGAATGGCTAGCATTATGTAAACAATGTAGGATGTTTATATTCCTAGTTTTAGTCCTAAGTGTATGTTGTCAGTCTTCTCCAGCCTCTTACCTCCTCAATTGCCAATGTCCCTTCCTCTTTGTCAGCTTATCTCCTAACATGATCCATCTCAAGCATTATCTTGTCCTTTGAGCCAGACCTGGCTATACTGCAGTAGTCTGCTTTCTTTACTTGGCTGTGAGCTCTTTGAAGGTAGACACCATCCATATGTTATTTATCTCAGCACAGTACTTAGTGAATATTTGTTAGACACAGAACAGTGAATAGAGATACCTCTTCAGACAAATGGATATTCAGAATATTTGCTGGAATGGGATGGGGGCATTAATAATTCAGTTGCTGTTGGCTGTGGGAAGGAGTCTATGAAAGCAATATAGAGATAGCATCATAGACATTTTGGGAAGAGAAATAAAATATTCCCCAAGTCTTCTTTCAGTCCAGTTGGAATAAAATACCTAGTCATTGTTGATTTGATTACTCTTCCCAAATGAAGGCATTGATTCATGTTAAGGAAATTAGAGTGTTTGTCGCTAATATTAATTCCCTTTGTGAGTTTGTACTAGTTATTTCTCTGAAGATTATCAGAAGATTTTAATCCAAGGAGAAGATTGGAAAGACTTAACCCATCTGTAAGAAGTAAAGAAAACTTTTACTCATTTTTCTCAGGGTAAAAATCTGTTGGGAGTGGAGGAAGAAATTGCATCATGACCTAAAATTGTGATAACATTTTTAACTCCTGTAGCTTAGGAAACTTGCTGTTTGCTGAAAAGGATTTTTTAAAAGTTTGTTTTATCATTGCAGATCTGTAATATACATAAACAATATATTTTCTCTTTTTTTACTTTTTATTGTATTTATTGGGGTAACATTGGTTAATAAAGTATAGGTTTCGGGTGTACAGTTCTGTAACATATCATCTGTGTATTGTGTTCTGTGTTCACCACCCCAAGTTATCTATCCACCTTACATTTTCTTAAGAAACGAAACTTTTTAAAAATTCGAAAGCATTTCATACCAGTTTTCTTTCATATTTGAAATTCGGCTAGTTGTGTTGGCTATCGTAGTCACCTGGGGGGGTTTTATGCCTGAAGCTTGATTGCCTTCTAGCAAGTCCAAAGCAAGGACAGGTTCTTCCCCACTGGGATCAATTTGTTGCTTTTCCTCTGCAGCTTCTGCCATAAAGGTTGAACACAGAGTTGGACGTTGACCCCATGTCATACTGTTCCTCCACCTCCCCACATGGATTTTCTTAGGCACAGATTTTCATTGAATGTAGAACCTCATTTATTTCTTTTATGTTATCCTGGATGTTAATTAAGTGTTTAGTTTTTTGTTGGTAAAATTTGAGTATTTAGAAAAATTTAACCATGCATTTATTTGTTTGACTTAGGGTCTTTAAAAGATTTTAGACTAGTTTTTTTTCCCCTCACGGGCTGATAGGTATACCCCAGTTTCACACTCTTTCTCCTCATTTTGTGCTTGAATATTTTACTCAGCTGCTGCTAAGTATTTCATTTTGAAGAATCCCTAAATCCAAGGATTTGAAGTTCTTCATGAAAGTGTCTTATATTAGCTTAATTTTCTTAATTTCCAAATTCACTCCGCTGTGCTTCACTTTCTTTAGTAGCATTGTAATGTGCTTCTCTTTGTTGTAATGTGGAAAACACCCTTTAATTAGTAAAATTACTTATTTTTCATTCTTGTTGAGATTGCACAGCATACATCTGACTGTTTTCAAGTATATTGCCAACCAACATGTAGTATTTTCAAAATTGTATTTTTAAGTAAAAGTCACATTTTCTTATATGTGTAAACAAATAGTACAGAAATGCTCTTCTCTCCCAACACCGTGCTCTGTATGTTATCAAAAATAGCTTGTATGCTGCATGTTTCTTTTTATACTTACTGATATATCTTGAATATTCTTTCATGTATACAATAGATATAATGTTAACTTTTATTATTGGTGGATACTTGGGTAAATCTTGGGGTTTTTGCTTGTATAAGCAATGCTACAATAAATATTCTTGACTCTATCATTGTGATTGTGTGAAAGTGTGTAGGATAATTCATATCAGTGGACTGCTGGGTCACTCTATATGTGCCCTTTAATTTCTGATATGTATTGCAAAATTGCAATGAGTTTGTACCATAGCATTCTTATTAACAGTTCTTGAGAATATCTGTTTTCCCAGTACTGTGCTAAATGGTAACTTGTGTTTTAATTATTGCCAGTTTAATTAGTAAAAAGTGGCATTTGTGCATTTCTTTAATTGTGATATTCCTCAAAAGTTTGAAGTGTCACTTTCATCATAAATTAATTTCTTTGAAGAATATGTAACTTGCTTACCAATGTTGCTTCATTGGTAAATTCATCAATTAACATACATACCTTCATGATTTTTGTACTGTGTTCAATTATTAATATTGAATAACCAGGTTTTAATAAAAGTCACATATGCTTATGTGTGAGCAAGTAGTCTTTTTTATTCCCTTATATTTTTTATTTAGGGTAAATATTTCCTAATGATGAATTTCTTATTTATTTTTTATCTTCACCAAAGGACATACTTACTGATTATACAGAGAGGGGAAAGGAAGAAGAAAGGGAGGGAGAGAAACAATGATGTGAGAGAGAAACATTGATTGGTTGCCTTTTTTGTATACACCCCAACCTGGACCAAACCCACAACCTAGGCATGTGCCCAGACCAGGAATCAAATTCTGCAGGACGATGCCCAACCAACTGAGCCACACTGGCTAGGGCAAAGAATTTCTTTATAGTTTGCCATAAACTAATGTTAGCATAGTCTGTAAGTAAAAAGAAAAGAAAAGTCATTAATAAGTACCTGTTAGATTTATTATATCTAGATTAACAGTATGCCACTCAGACTCTCTTTTCTCTTGTAGCTTTAAAGTGTTAGAAAACTTTCTTTCTTTGTGGTTATGTTTTTGCTTCCTTTAGCATGTATGGTAAAATATAATATTAGTCTCAGATCCAGCTTTAAGTCAATGAATGCCTTCTTTCAAATTCTTTAATTCTAGAAACTACTAAATTTAAGACCAGAAAGAAGAGAGGCCAAAAAATCCTTAGCATACAATAGTTTTCTCTGAGTTATTTTTTTTAAGACTTCATTTATCTATTTTTGAGAGAGGGGAAGGGAAGGAAAGAGGGAGAGAAACATCAACACGCCTCCTGCTGGGAACCTGGCCTGCAACCCAGACATGTGCCGTGACTGGGAATCAAACCCACGACCCTTTGGTTTGCAGACCTGTGCTCAATCCACTGAGTTACACCAGCCAGGGCTCTCTGAGTTATTTTTAAAGGTTAAGATATTACCTTCTTTGGGGCTTATCTTTTTTTGAACAGTATTTCCTATGTGATGCCTTTACTCGTAGATATGTTTGTATTTCTCTTGGTCTTTCTTAAAACTCATCCTTGGTTTCACTGTGTTTCATTTGTTGAGAGTCTTAGGTAGGCTGCATTGATATGTTTTTAAGCTGAGTGGTCATTGTAATTTTTTCATAGAAAGCTTCATCCATGCCTATACTTACTCTTTTTTTTAATTATTTTTTTCCAAATAATTACATGCTCCAAGTTGTAAGTAAAGGTTTTCTTTATTTTAATCATTGTTCTATTACAGTTGTCCCAATTTTCCCCCTTTGCTCTCCCCTGACCCACCCATGACTTATTCCCACAGTCAATCCCCACCCTATTGTCCATGTCCATGGGTCATTTATACCTGTTTTTTGACTTGACCCTTCCTTTTCTTTCCTGTGATATGCCCCTTTCCCCTCGCCTCTGGCTCTCGTCATTCTGTTCTTGTTTCCATGCCTCTGGTTCTGTTTTGCTTGTTTGTTTGTTTTGGTCATTAGGTTCCTCTTATAGGTGAGATCATTATGGTATTTGTCTTTTGTCGCTTAGTTTATTTTACTTGGCATAATACTCTCCAGTTCTGTCCATGCTGTTGTGAAAGGTAGGAGTTCTTTCTTTCTGCTGCATAAAATTCCATTGTGTAAATGTACCACAGTTTTTTGAGGTACTCATTTACTGATGGGCACTTAGGCTGTTTCCAAAACTTGGTTATTGTAAGTACTACTGCTATAAACACTGGGGTGCATAGGTTCTTTTGAATTGATGTTTCAGGATTCTTAGGGTACATTCCCAGTAGTAGAATTGCTGGATGGAAAGGCAGTTCCATTTTTAGATTTCTGAGGAAATTCCAAACTCTTTTCCACAGTGGCTGCACCAGTGTGCATTCCCACCAACAGTGCACTAGGGTTCCCTTTTCTCCACAACCTTGCCAGCATGTGTTGATTTGTTAGTGATGGCTATTCTGATGGGTGTGAGATGGTATCTCATTGTGGTTTTAATTTGCATCTCTCTGATGGGTAGTGATGTTGAGTATCCTTTCATATGTCTATGGGCTCTCTTTATGTACTCTCTAGAGAAGTATCTGTTCAGGTCTTTTGCCTATTTTTTAACTGGATTGTTTGTCATCCTGACTTTGAGTCATATATGAGTTCTTGATATATTTGGGAGAAAAATCCCTTGTCTAAGATATCAATGGCAAATATATTTTCCCACATGGTTGGTTCCCTTTTCATTTTGATAATGTTTTCATTAGCCATGCACAAGCTTTTTAATTTGATGTAGTCCCATTTGTTTGTTCTTTCCTTGATTTCCCTTGCCTTAGGGATATATCGGCAAAAATATTGCTGCATGGGATATCTGATATTTTAACTGCCTGTGTTTTCCTTTAGAACTTTCTGTGGTACCATGGCTTACGTTTAAGTCTTTTATCCATTGTGAATTTATCCTGGTGTTTGGTGTAAGTTGTTCACCTAGTTTCATCTCTTTGCATGTACCATTTCAGTTCTCCCAGAACCATTTATTGAAAAGGCTGTTATTACTCCATTGTATGCTCCTGCCCCTTTTGTCAAATATTAATTGACCATAAAGACATGGGTTCATTTCTGGGCTCCCTGTTCTGTTCCATTGATCTATGTGTCTGTTCTTACGCCACTACCAGACTGTTTTTATTACAGTGGCCTTGTAATATAGTTTGATATCAGGGATTGTGATCCCTCCTACTTTGTTCTTCTTTCTCAAGATTGCTGTGCCTATATGGGGTCTTTTTTGGTTGCATATAAATTTTTGAAATATTCTCAATCTGTGAAATATGTCATTGGTATTTTAATAGGGATTTCTTTGAACATATAGATTGCTTTCTATCCTCACTTCCTCCTCCCCACCGATAACCTTTCAGGTGATCTCCATATCTATGATTCTGTTTCTGTTCTAGTTTTTTGCTTAGTTTGTTTTGTTTTGTTTTTCAGATTCAGTTGTTGGTAGTTGTGAGTTTATTGTTATCCTAGGGTTCATATTTTCATCTTTTTCTTAAATAAGCCCCTTATCATTTCATGTAATGAGTGTCTGGTGACGAACTCTTTTAACTTTACCTTGTCTGGGAAGCACTTTATCTCCCCTTCCATTCTAAATGATAGCTTTACTGGATTAGAGTAATCTTGGTTGTAGGTTGTTGCTCTTCATCATTTTGAATACTTTTTTTAGTCCCTTTTTGCCTGCAAAGTTTCTTTTGAGAAATCAGCTAATAGTCTTATGGGAACTCTTTTTTTGGTAACTCTCTGCTTTTCTCTTGCTGCTTTTAGGATTCTCTTTGTCTTTAACCTTTGGCATTTTAATTGTCATGTATCTTGATATGGTCTTCTTCAGGTCCATCTTCTTTGGGACTCTGTGCTTCCTGGACCTGTATATCTAATTCCTTCACCAAATTATGGAATTTTTCTTTCATTATTTTTTCAAATAAGTTTTCAATATCTTGTTCTTCCTTTTCTCCTTTTGGCATCCTTATTATTCAGATGTTGGCACTTTTGGCGATGTCCCAGAGTTGTCTTATTGTCTTCTCGTTTTTTTTTTTAATTCTTTTTCTTTTGTTCTAGTTGACTTTCTTTCTTTCTTATGTTCTAAATTGTTGATCTGAATCCCAGCTTCCTTCCCTTCACCGTTGATTCCCTGTAGATTTTTCTTTATTTCACTTAGTATAGTCTTAATTTCTTCCTTTATGCTTTTATCATACTCAATCACTTCTCTGAGCATCCTGATTACCAGTGTTTTGAACTCTGCATCTGATAGGTTGGCTATCTCTATTTTGCTTAGTTCTTTTCCTGGGGTTTTTTCCTGTTCTTTCATTTGGGTCATATCTCTGTCTCCTCAATTTGGCAGCCTTCCTGTGGTTGTTTCTGTGTATTACGTGGAGCTGCTTTGACTCCCTGTCTCAGCACACTTGTTAAGTTTTATGGGATGGAGCCTTAGGTACTTGCCAGGGCAAGGCAACCCGCTTTACCGCTTTGTGGCTTTTTATTTGGGGGAGGGGTCAGGGAGGGGAGGATGCCACTGCCTGGCTGCTGGAGGCTTGTTTGGTATTCTCCCTGTTTCCCGTCACTTTACCCCATTCCCATATGTGACTTGCAGCCCTCTGGCTGCTGCCCTGGTGTTAGTTCCCAGAGTGGGTGGGTTTGCGTACATTCTAGGACCATTCAGGTCCTTTTAAACAGATCCTACGAAGAGACTGGCAGTTTCTTCCACTGCACCAACCCCCATTGGTTTTTACAGCCAGAAGTTATGAGGCTTCATTTCCTAGTGCTAGAACCTGTTCTGGTGCTGGGATCACTCTTTCCCAAGGTATTTTTCCCGACTTTTAATGTACCACATGTGAATGTGAGACAGCCTGTTCCGCCAGCTGCCACCTCCACTTCTCCACCTGCACACTGTGTCCTCTCTACCCCAGCTCCCTGTCTGTGCCCCTGCTACCTATCTGGATGAATATGGCTTCTTTAAATCCTTGGTGGTTGGACTTCCTTACAGTTCGATTTTCTGGCAGTTGTAGATGTTTTTTGTGTTTGAGGTTAGTTGTGATCCTTCTGATGGTTGTGCAAGAAGGTGAAGCATGTCTTACCTATACCTCCATCCTGACCGGAAGTCATACCTGTACTTATAAAAATTTCTACCCAAATCTGAAGTGGTTTTTAACTTAACAGTTAGAGGCTGAGTGGCAAATATCCTTCCAATATGTGACAGAAAACCATAAAACTGCCCTGTCAGACCCCAAATTTTGCTGTTGCTATATAGTTGAACCTCTTATGGTAGGTCTAAAGTATAAATAAAGGTGCTAAATAAAACAAGGTATTAAATAAGACTTTATTAAAGCCTGTTGTTCTATACACTATGCATCGTGTTAAGTATTCACTGATAGTTAGAAATCTCAGTGCTCTATAATGAATTATGTTAAGTCACAAATATAATACTGTAAAGGGAAGTATAGTAGGAGCAAGGAGGGAATTTTGAAGGATGAGATAAGGAAAGGTTTCGTAGAAGGAAGGTAACGTTTGAGTTGGGCCCTAAAGAAAAGAATAGAATTTTGATTGTAGGATGACCTGGGACAGACAGGGTGTGAACTAAATTTTAGTTTCCAGAAATCATTTTCTAAGTTTCACTTACCTGGATGTCCTATTGTCTATGTTACTGACATTTTCCTAAGTGTGCTAAAGTTTACACTTCACTAAAGCTTAGGAATTTGTTGCTTGAACTGTTCCCTTTTTCTGAGTTTTCAAACTTTTGAAACAACTGTGATTGTAAACTTGCCAAGAAATGAATTATACTGTAAAAGTTTCCATGCTTAATCATTGATTTATGTATTATAATGTTACAGTTAAGGGTATGAGTTTCATAAATAATAAAAATATGGCTTGAGGTCAGGTATAATGAGAACCTAAATTCTCTGACCTCTCATCTGCTGTTCTTTTGAGATGACCATTAAAACAAGTATTTGAAACCTTTTAGGTTTTTCCAGCCATGCTAAGCACTGTGGGCCTACCTGTCACATAACTGATGCTCAGTAGATACTTGTTTAATGTTTTATTTTTCCCCTTAGTGTTTTATGAATTGATTATTTTAGTTAAATTGGTTTTCTGTTGTACATGATACTAGGTACTAGTCTGAGGAAAAAAGATAGCTAAATATGTAATTACAATAAAATGTGATTAGTGTTTTGATAGTCTGTGCTCCTGGATGACTAGGACCATGTTTGTTTTATTTATTAATATATTAGTACTTAGGATAGCACTTTACTTGTAGGAGGCATTTAATAAAGATTTATTGAATGACTGAATGGAAATATGGCAAGGCCTCCCAAAAGTGCCATTTTAACTAAAACTTGAGGGAACTGTTGGTAATTTATCTAGGTAAAGAGTTGGGGGAGAACTGTCGTTAAGCAGAAGAAGTAGTATGTAGAAAGGATAAGCGATAAGAGAAAGGGAATTTAGGTTACATCTAAAAACATAATCAGGTTGGACATTTTTATTTATGTGTTCTGATATCACTGGATTGATTAGTTGCCTTTACTGCCAAAACCTGTTGTTGTTACTGCATTGTCTTGTTATCAAGGTCAAAATCCCTCTGAATATTTACATTGCTCATTTTCTGTCATAAAGATTTGGTCAGTTACTAGGGCTTTTTGCTTTTATTTTGTCAACCTATTAATCTTTTGCTTTCTCATTGCTATTTGGTTATTCCATTGGATTAGTCTGGGAACAATATGTTTTTGTTCACTTTATTTTACCTATGTAAGGACATTTAATTAAACTTTTTAGGAAGTTACACAGTTATATTATTTTATTATTCACTTGCTCAAAAAAGTTAACTCCTTAGTGGATAAATTTTAATTCTTAGATCATATAATCAAGAGCTTCAAACTTTATGTTCCAATAAATTTTAACAGTTTCATCTCCTGCTAGTTTTTAAATAAGTATTTGCTGTAGTCCAATTGATTGTCATTATTTTTTTTTAAATTCTGACACTTTAATTTTTACTCGTATCTTTCACACCAGTCTCATTTTCACTTCATCTGTACACTTGAAATTTAACCATCCCAGAAAGTTCAGCTCATATCTTGCCTGCCTTGAGGTGACATGAACCCTAGGAAGTCATATTCTCTCTCTACATCTACAGTGACTGCAAACTGAGCCACCTATTGGTTGAATGACTTAAAAGCATGACAAGCCTCTTGTCACAAAGTGTTATTTCTTCTTTACAACTCTCCAATGAAGCTGCCAGCCCTGGACTTTTCTTTGTTGGGAGGGTTTTAATTACTGCTTCAGTCTCCTTACTAGTTTTTTAAGTCTTCATGTATTTTTTGCTTCATGATTCAATCTTTATTGATTGTATTTTTCTAGAAATGTATAGATTTCTTCTTGGTTATTTTTTTTTCTTCTTTTTGATGTACAGTTGCTCAGAGCTTTCTCATAATCTTTATTTGTGTGGCATTGTTTGTAATGCCCTCTTTTATTTCTCATGTAGTTATTGGAGTCTTCTCTTTTTTATCTTAATCTAGTGAAAAGCTTGTTAATTTTGTTGACCTTTTCATAAAGCCAACCCTTTTTTAAAATTTTTTTCTATTTTTTGTTTGCTATTTTGTTTATCTTTGCTGTAATCCTTCTTTCCTTCCTTCTCCTGGATTTGGGTTTAGTGTTCTTTTCTAATTTCCAGAGGTATAAATTTAGGTTGTCAATTTAAGATTTTTCTTATTTTTAAAAAGTATTTATAACATAGCCTTCTAGCACTGCTTTCACTGCACCTCACCAAATTTTGGTATGTTGTGTTTTCATTTTCATATGTCTCAGATGTTTTCTAATTTCCCCTTTTTTCTGTTTTTAAGATTTTATTTATTTATTTTTAGAGAATGGGGAAGGGAGCGAGAAAGGGAGAGAAACACCAATGTGTGGTTGCCTCTTGCACACCCCCTACTGGGGACCTGGCCTGCAACCCAGGCATGTGCCCTGACTGGGAATCAAACCAGAACCCTTTGGGTCACAGGCCCACGCTCAATCCTCTGAGCTATACCACCAGGACTCCCCTTTTTCCTTTATTTGACCCATTGGCTGTTTAAAAGTGTGTTGTTAAATTTCCACA
The DNA here is from genome assembly GCA_004024845.1 of Tonatia bakeri. Classification (NCBI taxonomy): domain Eukaryota; kingdom Metazoa; phylum Chordata; class Mammalia; order Chiroptera; family Phyllostomidae; genus Tonatia; species Tonatia bakeri. Next base: position 23,566 of record PVIA01007133.1, on the reverse strand, counting down.
TATTTGTGTATTTATCAGTTTTCTTTGCTGTTGATTTCTAATTTTATTCCATCATGATCACAAATGATATTTCTTACATTTTAATCTACTTGAAATTGTTATAACCTGTTTCGTGACCTAACATGTAGTTTATACTAGAAAATGTTTTATGTGCTCTCAGAAGAATGCATATTCTGTCATTGTTTGGTAGTTTATTCTGCCTATGTCTGTTAGGTCCAATTGGTGCAGTATTCAAATTCTCTATTTCCTTATTGATAATATGGTTGTTCTATCCATAACTGCTTTCTTTTGTGTTTAATTGGTCTTTCTGTTCATCATTTTAATTTTCTTTTATATTGATTTTCCAGTTATTTCCTTGTGTTTACCTTAGTGATTACAATTAATATTTTAAGCTTATACTAAGCTAGTTTGAATAATGTAAAATACTGTTTCAGTAGTGTAAAATCTGTTGTGACATAGCTTCATCCTCTCTTTTATTGTTGTTGTTGCAATTTACATCTTTATACAATAAAACTGGCGTTTGTATTTACCTGTGTACTTGCCTTTATTATTGTTCTTTATTTCCTTTTGTAACATTGAATTACAATATAGTATCTTTTTATTGCATTCTGAAGGGCTTTCTTTAATATTTCTTATGGGCAGTTCTACTAGTGGTTAACTTTCTCAGCTTTTGTTTATTTGGGACTGTCACTTTCATTTTTGAAGGATAATTTTTCTGGGTACAGAATTCTTAGTTGTCAGATTTTTTCTCTTAGCAATTTATAAATATCGTATAAATACCTTCTGGCCTCCAGGGTTTCTCGTGAGGAATTAATTTTAATATTATTAAGGGTCTCTGTTATATGTGACAGGTTGTTTCTGTATTGTGGCTTTTGTTATTTATTCTTTGTCTTTGCATTTTAACAGTTTTATATTAACTGTGAGTTAGTCTATATCTCTGCATTTATCCTACTTGGATTTGTTGAGTTTCTTGGATGTTTAGTTTTATGTCTTTTTATTAAATTGTGGATGTTTATGGCCATTATTTTTTGAGATATTGTTTCTGCCTCTTGCTCTCTGTATTTTTCATCTCATTAAAAATATATTGGTACATTTGATGAAGGTACATTTGTACTATGTACATTTGGTACATAGAGAATTCTACTCTATGCAATTCTTATTTATGCTGAAATGACTGTAAAACAGTTGTTCTTCAAGTGGCTCTTTTGACACACAGTCAAACCTGCCACAGGTGAACAAGTGCATTAAAACTACAACTTAAAGAAATATTTCTGATTTCTGCCATTGGCTCTCTTTGAAGACCTCTACCCTAATAGTATCTCCGTAGTTCACTACCTGTTATACCCACAGTGATGATGTTGACAAGGATTTGTTTCTGGGTACATACATGGGCTGGAGGGATGTTTGGTCATGGAATTTCTGGAATATTACAACTTTCTTAAGGGTGTGAAGCAAAATATATGAAAAATTGGGAAGTTTTATGGAGTCTTCATTACATAGGCATGATCTATTACTAACTCAAGGTTTAGTCCTCTTTCTTCCTCTAGAGGATTATTACGAGGGTGAGCTAAAAAGTTTCAACCCTCTAACCATGGCTTAGTCTTTCTGGTGTGCAGCCCCCACCCAGGATCTCATTAAGAGTAACCTCATTAGAACAAAAGGTACTTTTATCACGAAGGAAGTTCCAAGGGATTTAGGATCTATATAAGATTTTCCTTTCATTCAGGAAATTACATGGTAAGTTTTAGGAGCACTTAGTTAGGAACCAAGGGCAGAGACCAGGTATATATTTATTATGTGTCACAGAATTCTTTATATATTCAGGCCATTAACCTTTTATTAGATATATGATTAACTATTATATTCTCCATTCCATAAGTTGCTTTTTCCCTCTTATGTCCTTTGACTCAAAGAAGTTTTGAAGTTTGATGTAGTCCCATATATCTGTTTTTGCTTTTGTTCCCTGTACTTTTAGTGTCATATCCAAGAAACCATTGCCAAATCTAGTGTCATGAAACTTTACCTGCATTATTTTTCCACTTGAAAAACAACTGTTTTACCGTCATTTCAGCATAAATAAGAATTGCGTAGAATAGAATTCTCTTCCAGGAATTCTGTTCTTTCTTCCATTTCCTAATAATTCACTTACAACTAGTTAGGCATTTTCTAAGAGATAGGAAGGAGTAGACAAAACAAGCCAGAGTCAAGTTTTTATTTAAAATGTATTATAATGGGACCCATGCAAGAGAAGAAGATAAAGGGCAGGGAACACAATGGGGACACTGGAACATGATGACATGGCCAGGGCCGCAGCCTCTACCTTTGGGGAGAGGGACGAAAAGAAAAGGCGAGAGTTGTATAAGAATTTTAGTTTTAGCTCTAACATGTAGGTCTTTGATCCATTTTGAGTTAATTTTGTATATGGTATATCATATAATCTATTTGGGCTGGTATAACAAAATACCACACACTGGGTGGCTTATAAACAACACAGAAATTTATTTCTCATAATTCTGCAGGCTAGAAGTCTCCAGATCAAGGTGCCAACATGGTCAAATGTGCCCAGGGCCCTTCTGTAGGTTGTAGACTTCTTGTATAAGGGCATTAATCTCAGTGATAAGGGCTCTTTCCCCCTGATCTAATCACCCCAAAAGCCCCACCTCCTAATGCCATCACATTGAGCATTAGGATTTCAACATACGAATTTTGGAGGAGCACTAACATTCAGACCATGACATGATACAAGCTAAGAATCTGGCTTCATTGTTTTGAATGTTTATTCAGTTTTCCCAGCATCATTTGTTGAAGGACTGTTCATTTCCTATCCGATGATCATTGGCATCCTTGCTAAAAATCATTTGACCACATATGTGAGGGTCTATTTTTGGACTCTATTGTATTCCATTAGTCTGTATATCTGTCATACTATTTTGATTACAGTAGCTTTGTAATAAGTTTGAAATAAGAAATTGTAAGACCTGCAACTTTGTTCTTTTTCAGGATTGTTTTAGCTATTTGGGGTCTCTTGTGATTCCATATGAACTTGAGGATTAATTGAAGATTTACTCTAGTAACAACTTTGATATATATTATCTAGTAATGTTAATTATAATCATCATGTTGTACATTACATCTTTAGTACTTATTTATTTTATGATTGGAAGTTTGTACTTCTTGACCACCTTCCTTTAAAATCCCTTTCCCTGACTCCCTGCCTTTGGTAACTATAAATCTGATTTTTTTGTTTATGAATTTGGGGTTTGTGAGTGTGTGTCTTTTAAGATTCCATGTATAGGTAAGATCATACAGCATGTGTCTTTCTTTGTCTGGCTTATTTTACTTAGTATAATTTCCTCAAGGCCCATCCATGTTGTTGCAAAAGGTAGGATTGCTTATTTTTAAACAGAGGGGAAGGGAGGGAGAAAGAGAGGGAAACGTCACTGTGTGGTTGCCTCTCGCGCGCCCCCTACTGGGGCCTGGCCTGCAACTCAGGCATGTGTCCTGACTGGGAATCAAACTGGTGACCCTTTGCTTCACAGTCCAGCACTCAGTTCACTGAGCCACACCAGCCAGGGCAAGATTTCTTATTTTTTGTGTTAAATGATATTCCATCATATAACATAGACACACACCTGCCACATCTTCTATACCCATCAATAGATATTTAAGTTGTGTGTCCCTTTGACAAAAATGTCTGTTCAGGTTATGTAGACATGGTGAACGACATGCACACAGAAGTACAAGTCTGGGTGAGACTTGAACTCAAAAATCTCAGCATAACGTGCACATATACTGCTGCAGTTTTGCCCATTTTTAAATTGGATTTTTTGTATTGAGTTATATGAGTTCTTCGTGTATTTTGTGTATTAACTCCTCATTGAATGTATAATTTACAATATTTTTTATTTTTCTTTAAGATTTATTTATTTATTTTTATTTATTTTAAGGATTTTATTTATTTATTTATTTTTAGAGAGAGAGGAAAGGAAGGAGAAAGAGAGGGAGAGAAACAGCAATGTGTGCTTGCCTCTTGCTCGTCACATACTGGGCCCAGACTTGGCCTGCAACCCCGGCATGTGCCCTGACTACTAATCGAACTGGTGACCCTTTGCTTCACAGTCCAGCACTCAATCCACTGAGCCACACCAGCCAGGGCTATTTATTTATTTTTAGGGGAAGAGAGGGAGACGGAGAGAAACATCAATGTGTGGTTGCCTCTCGTGGGCCCCCAACTTGGGGCCTGGCCCACAACCCAGGCATGTGCCCTGACTGGGAATCAAACCGGCCACCCTTTGATTCCTAGGCCCGTGCTCAATCCACTAAGCTACACCAGCCAGAGCATTTACAAATATTTTTTTCCATTGCATAGGTTGTCTTTTCACTTGGTTGCTTGTTTTCTGTGTTTTTTTCCTCTGTAGAAGCTTTTTAGTTTGATATAGTCCTACTTGTTTATTTTTTATTTTGGCACTTGTTCTTTAGGTATCATGTCCAAAATATAATTGCCAATATTGATGTCAAGGAACTTTTTTTCTTATGTTTTCTTCTAGGAGGTTAATTTAAGGTCTTTAATCTATTTCAAGTTAATTTTTGTGATTGACATAAGATGGGGATGGTTTGATTGATGTATGCTGCAACTTTGCTACTTACAGGATTGTCATCTGAGAACAAAGGTGACTTTATTTCTTTCTTTCAAAATTGGATGCCTTATATTTCTTTGTCTTGCCTAGTTGCTCTGGGTAGGACTTCTTGCACTATGTTAAATAGAATGAGTGAAAATAGGCATCCTTGTCTTGTTCTTGATCTTAGAGGAAAACTTTTCGTCTTTTTGCCCATTGGTGTGATGCTGATAGTGGGTGTTGCATATGTTGCCTTTATTATGTTGAGGTAGTTTTTTTATATGCCTATTTTAAAATATATTTTATTGATTATGCTACTAGAGTTGTCCCATTTTCCCCCTTTATTCCCCCCTGCCCTGTACCCTCCTCCCACCCGCATTCCCCTGCCCCCCTTAGTTCATGTCCATGGGTCATATATATAAGTTTTTTGATTTCTCCATTTCCCATACTATTCTAAACCTCCCTGTGTCTATTTTCTATCTACCATTTATGCTACTTATTCCCTGTACCTTTTCCCCCATTCCCCCTCCTTCCCCTCCCCACTGCTAACCCTCCATGTGATCTCCATTTCTGTGATTCTGTTCCTGTTCTAGTTCTCTGCTTGGTTTGTTTTTGTTTTTGTTTTTAGGTTCAGTTGTTGATAGTTGTGAGTTTCCTGTCACTTTACTGTTCATAGTTTTTTATCTTAGATAAGTTTCTTTAACATTTCATGTAATAAGGGCTTGGTGATGATGAACTCCTTTAACTTGACCTTATATGGGAAGCACTTTATCTGTCCTTCCATTCTAAATGATAGCTTTAGTGGATAGAGTAATCTTGGATGGAGGTCCTTGCCTTTCATGACTTGGGATACTTCTTTCTAGCCCCTTCTTGCCTGCAAGGTGTCTTTGGAGAAATCAGCTGACAGTCTGATGGGAACTCCTTTGTAGGTGACTGTCTCCTTATCTCTTGCTGCTTCTAGAATTCTCTCCTTCATTTTAATCTTGGCTAATGTAATTATGATGTGCCTTGGTGTGTTCCTCCTTGGGTCCAGCTTCTTTGGGACTCTCTAAGCTTCCTGGACTTCCTGGAAGTCTATTTCCTTTGCCATATTAGGCAAGTTCTCCTTCATTATTTGTTCAAATAAGTTTTCAATTTCTTGCTCTTCCTCTTCTCCTTCTGGCACCCCTATGATTCGGATGTGGGAACATTTAAAGTTGTCCCTCAAGTTCCTAGGCTTCTCATATTTTTGAATTCTTGTTTCTTCATTCAGTTCTGGTCGAATGTATACTTCTTCCTTCTGCTCCAAATCATTGCTTTGGTTCCTGGTTTCCTTACCTTCACTGTTGGTTCTCTGTACATTTTCCTTTATTTCACTTTACATAGCCTTCACTTTTTCCTCTATGTTGCGACCATACTCAGCCATTTCTATGAGCATCCTGATTACCAGTGTTTGAACTGTGCATCCGATAGGCTGGCTATCTCTTCATCGGTTAGTTCTATTTTTGGAGCTTTGATCTGTTCTTTCATTAGGACCATATTTTTTGTTTGTCTCAGTTCAGCTGTTAATGTTGTAAGGGGCAGAGCCTTAGGTATTTGCCAGGGTGGAGCAACCCACGTCATTATGTTGTGGTGCTGTATGTGGAGAAGGGGTCCAAGAGGGAACAGTGCTACTTTCTGGTCTCTCAGCTGGCTTTCAGTCACTTCCCTTGCTACCTGCAGACAAACTGGGTCCTTGTGGTGGTGATTCTTGGATGGGTGGGTGGTTATGTGTATGTTCTAGGACTCAGTGGGTCTTTCCAACTAACTCTCCTGTGAGGTTGGGAATTTCTCTCACCACTGCAACCCCCACAGGTTTTTATGCCAGAGGTTTTGAGATTTTATTTCTTCATACTGGAACCCTGGGTTGCATGGTCTGTCTCACTCTCCAATTGTTTCTCCCAGTTTATCCACATGCGAATGTGGGACGGCGCGTGGTCCAGCCGAGGCTGCTTTGCCATGCGTCCTCTCTGTCCCGGCTGCCCTGCCTGTCTCTCTGCCCCTTCTATCAGTCTGAATAAAAGTTTCTTCTTTAACTCGTTGGTTGTCGGACTTCCATGTAGTTTGATTTTCTGGCAGTTTTTGTTATTTTTGTTTGTAAATATGGTGTTGTCCTTCTTTTGGTTGTGCAAGGAGGCAAAGTGTATTTACCTACACCTCCATCTTGGCCAGAAGTTCTGTTCTTAATGTGTTCCTTTTTGTTGAGTGTTTTTTTTTTTTAATCCTAAAATGCTGTTGAATTTTGTCATAATTTTTTTTATCAGTTGAGATGGTTATGCTCTTTTGTCCTTCCTCTGTTAACGTGGTATATTACATGATTGACCTATATATTACATATATAGGACTAACTTTGCGTTCCAGGAATAAATCCTACTTGGTCATGTTGTATAATGTTTTGAGTATATTGTTGAATTCTGTTTGGTAGTATTTTGTTGAGGGTCTCATTCCCTTTCGCATTTGGATAATTGAAGGCTCACAGATGCCTATAAAAGTGTAGCCATATTGCAGTGTATACTATACTTTCCTGTCTTTACTACTAAGAAAAATATGTTGAACAGAATGTGATAATACATTTTTAATAGATAATCATTCATACTCATATACGCCCCTATCTCGTTGCACATACCTCATAAAGTAATCATGATGCCTGGATTCTAGACCATGGTTTTCAATCATGGCTGCACATTCAGCTCCCTAAGAGATTTGAAAAAATATATATTCCTTATATATTTTCCTTTTATATATAATATATAATATTTTAAGATATATTTTAAAATAATAGTGTCAGAACCACATTTCCAAATTCTTCAGAGGGAGACTGAACATCCCTTTTTTTTTTTAAGGATCCCCAAGTGCAGACATGTTGGAAAAACCTGTTGTAGATCATTCTGACTATGTATTAAGAGTTGTACCAGCATAATTAAGAAAGCCTTGGACCTTGGCAAAATTGAACCAGACATTTTAGGGAAGAAGTTTTGCAGTCTGTTTTTGAAAAGACTTAAGTTTTTCTGAAGCACAGCTAGTTTTCTGACCACTAGTCCACAATTTCTCAGCCGTAGAAAGGGACACCCAGCAAACTATTCTAATTGCAGTCATCTGCAAGGGCCCCAAATGTAAGTTATGTGTGTTATGGGCTGAAAGGAGATACATATGTTTTATATATCAGGTATATAGTAGCTAAGTAATTCTCTTCTGACCAATGATGAAATTGACATGGGCATCTATCCAGGTAGAGGTCTGTTTCATTGCTTCACAGGGTTGCAGTAATATGTGTGGGTAAGATTAAATTTTTTTCTTAGGCATACCTGCTCATATACCCAAACAGATTTCTTAAGTTGCAGTATTTGGCATATGTCACAGTAGACTAGAAACTTCATATGCAATGTAATATAAAACACCTCATTGGTTCTGTCAAGATGAGTATATTAGTCTGCAAGGACTGCCATAAGAAAATACTATGGATGGTGCGGCATAAAAAAACAAATTTGTTTTTGTTTTCTTATAATTCTGAAGGTTAAAAGTTAGGGCAGTTTTGGTTTTTCCTGAAGCCTTTCTCATTGGCTTACGCAGGATCATTTTTTTTGCTGTGTCTTTACATAGTCTTGTTTTCTGTGAGCATGCACCATTGGTGTCTTTGTATGTCCTGATCTCTCCTTATAAGGTCACTGGTCTAATTGGATTAGGGCCCACCCTATTAGCTTCATTTTAACTTAGTTACCTCTTTAAAGACCTTGTCTCCAAATACAGCTATCTTTTGAAGTACTGGGAATTAGGGCTGTAACGTGATATTTTGGTAGGGGTAGCGCATTCATTATATAAACAGTGAGTTCAAATTGTTTTGTAACTGAGTGAACTAATGAGTTGAATAAATTACTTGTAATTTTTTAAATGACTGTTTAATCTTACTTTTAAAACATAATAACAAGATGTAACGCATTGTTAAATCTGTAATTTTTGGTTTACTATGGCAAGCAGACAATGAGTGCACTTGTGTTATCTAAAAGTTATACTAAAGTATTTAGGAAAAAATGTCATACATCTGAGAGGGAGTTAGAGTCTTACCTGTGTATCAATTATGATATGAATTTGTTTTAAAAATTCCTTTTGACCAATTTTAATTATAATAATATCATAAAGTTTATACTATATATCATAATTGTACAGTTCAATCTGGAGATGGTTGCTGTTTAGGCACGTGGAAGCTAATGATAGAACAATAAATATTCAAGAGACTTAAAATATTCTTATTTTTCTGTTAGTGGCAATATTAAATAACCTTTTATCTTTTGTGCACACACATAAGGCTAGTGAAAGTCTACCCAGAAACCTGCAGTGTTTCTGGATAAAAACATTGATAAAAAGAAAGTGTGCTGCCCTGGTACACTTGGCTGGTATGGCTCATTGGATTGAGGGCCAGCCTTTGAACCAAAGGGTCCCCAGTTGGATTCCCAGTCAGTGCACATGCCTGGGTTGCAGGCCAGGTCTCCAGTAGGGGGCACGTGAGAGGCAACCGCACACTGATGTTTCTCTCCCTCTCTTATGCCCTTCCCCTCTCTCTAAAAAAATAAATAAAATCTTTAAAAGAAAGGGTGCTTTGTTTAATTCCCATAATTGACTGATTACAAGCTTCATTATCCTTTATAGTTAGCCTACACTTTGTCTGTGTCTTCATTTAGATATTTGCACACCTACTGGTTGTTCAAAACAGTGTATATGAGGTTTGTCCAGAAGATATCCAGCCATGTAATATTACATCTAGATACATTTATTGAAGAAGATACAAGATGTAAGAAACATTGTACATAGGACAAGGACATCTTGGTCCCCTTCAGAATAGGCATCTTGAGGCCTCACACAGTTCTCTCAGTTGCCATCAGTTGCCCCATTGAATTTTCCTGAATCTCATTGATGGTCTGGAATCTCTCCCCTTTCAAAAGTGTTTTAGTTTTGGGAAAAGCCAGAAGTCACAGGGTGTTAAATCTGGGCTGTAGAGGGGCTGAGTCACCTGGGTGATTTGATGTTTCACCAAAAGACTCTGCACGATACGTGATGCGTGAGTGGGCACATTGTTGTGATGAAGCTGCCGATCACCAAGTGCTCATTGGCATTATGAATCATCTAAGTAGTTTCTGTGGGGGGTGTTCAGTCTTAACGTAAAATTTGATGCGGGTTCATTGCTCTACTTGCTCAGTCATTTTGAATGCCATGTCCACACAGTACACATGCTTATTCAGCAGCCTCTAATACCCCCACTGACTAGTACAGTGAAGTCATCATTGTTCATTTATGTGCATTCCAGTCTACTCTCCCTGTCTGCCAGGTTACATCAGTATCACACAAACTGTTCTCATAATAACAGTGGCTGGACTTTTCCTGGAAAGACCTTGTACAACAAGAGATATAATTCCCTTCTCTTGAAATTTTGGTTCATTGGGAAAAAGAGATTAATCAGCAGTTACAGTCAATTGAATATTTGAAAGGCATTAAAACTCTGAAAGGAACAGTTCTTAAAAGCATATGAAAAAGGCCCTGGCTGGTGTAGCTCAGTGGATTGATCACAGGTCTGTGAACCAAAGAGCTGCTGGTTCAATTCCCAGTTAGGGTACCTGCCTGGGATGCAGGCCATGTCCCCAGTAGGGGGTGTGTTAGAGGCAACCACGCATTGATGTTTCATTCCCCCTTTTTCTCCCTCCCTTCTCCTCTCTCTAAAAATAAATAAATCCTTTTTTAAAAAAGTATTTGAAATACAGAGTGTTCAAGGAAGGCTTCTCAGAGTAAATGATGTTTAGAGCTGTGATTTGAAGGAAGTTTTGAGTTAACAAAGCTTATGTGATGGAGGGCTGGAGGGGAGAGCAGAGGATTCCAAACCACAGAAACTGTGCATATACAAAGGCCCTGTGATAAGGATTGTGTTGGAAAATTTGACAGAAGTCCAGGGTGGTTGAATTCCTGAGTACTGTTAGGAATAAAGTGTGAAGCTGGACTGGGGCAGGGCCCATCCAAGCCATTTTAGCTATGTTTAAGATTTGGACCCTGGCGGGTGTAGCTCAGTGGATTGAGCGCAGGCTGCGAACCAGGCATCGCAGGTTCGATTCCCAGTCAGGGCACATGCCTAGGTTGCAGGCCATGTCCCCCAGCAACCACACATTGATGTTTCTCTCTCTCTCTCTCTCTCTCCCCCCCTTCCCTCTCTAAAAATAAATAAATAAAATCTTTAAAAAAAAAAAGATTTGGGACTATGTCCTCAGAGAGAAAAACATTGTTTTCCACAAAGAAGTAATGAACTCTGACTATAGGTATGAAGAACTGATTAGAATGGAACCGATAGAGCTGCTTAGAAGACAATTTGGAGAGATAGGAAGATGATCTATAAGTGAAGAAAAGGCCTGAAACAGATCCTTTTCTATTCTCACTCCTGTACTTAAAGACAGTGACATTGTTATTAAACCTACAAGTCTTTCACTATGTGTGTTTTTCAATAATTTCTAAAGCAACTTAAAGTCTTTTAAGAAAATACGGAATTCAAAAACAACAAGCAAGGAAAAGGAAGCACTAAAGCATTGTATTCACAGTCCCTTGCTTCCTAAGAAAAATTTAACATTGAAACTTTAAGTCTATCATAGCAATATATACTTTTTTCACAAAAGATTGACCTCTTTTGATCTGTTTTTAAACTTTTGTACCAAGATATGTTACATTATTATCTACCTAATTTGTTGAAAGATTGATTTCTTTCCATTCCAATGTTGTATTCTAGTATAATTTTTTATATTGCTTCAGTGATATTTTGGAAAAAGAATTTCCTACCACTTGGTGGCACTACTTGGCTTAAAAATGAGTCAGAATATCTTAACTGTATATAATATCAAATATATCTAAATATATTTGATATTAAGCAACTTAACATAAATGTTTCATGTTTTTGTATATGAAATAATTGGCATAAAGTCGAGCTTTATTAAACTGTCATGGAATATAAAATATAAGTCAAGACTTAGTTTAGAGAGGGAAGCAAATTTTTGATACAAATCATTTTTATTCTATCTTAACCCTCTTTGTTTCTAAATGTCAGGAAAAATATATTAATATTAGAAACAAATATCTTCAACATTCCTTTAATATTAACATTTTCTGAGATTTGTGTTTTGTTTTACATAAAGCTAAATTTTCAGATGATAAATGGAGCATACAGGAAAACAGAAAATTTAAATTATTTAATTATGTGCTACTGCAGCATTCTGAAAACTCAGTCCTTTTAAGATACTTTATTTATTTTGTTTAATTGGACAAAGGATCCTGAACTATAAGATATGGAAAATTATTATGTCCCCAGACATGACTTTAATAGCTAAAGTATTTGTAACGGTTGATTTCTAGGTTTCACATACAGCATATAAAATATCTTTTTTTTTTTTTGGAATATAACATGTACAGGGAAGTACACAGAGTGTAAATATAGACTTCAGTGACACACCACAAAGTAAACACTCCATGACCACCATACATCAAGAAATAGAATATTGCCAGCAACCCAGAAACCCTATTTCCTTTCCCAACCACTGTCTTTTTCCTATATCCTGGGGTGATCATGGGCCTGGCTTCAAAGAATATAGCCTGTTTTTTCTTTTTAACTTGATTTTGGACTTTTATATAAATAGAATTATATAGTGTTGCTATTTTTCTCTGCTTATCTTATTAGCATTATACTCGGAAATTCATGAATGTTTTTACATGGAGCTATAGCTGATTAGTACATTTAATCACTATCATTTTTGCTGTTGGACATTTGGATTGAATACTGCTGTCATGAACATTCTTGTACATGTTACTTGGGGCACATGCACAGCACTTACTTTGAGTATATGAAGTCTGTCCAGAAAGTATTCAGCTATGTAATATGAAAAATAGACATTTATTGAAGATACAAGCTATAAGAAACATTGTAGATACGACAATGACACCTCAGTCCCCTTCAAAGTAGGCACCTTTGGACCTCACATAGTTCTTTCAGTCACCATCAGCTGCCCTGTCGAATTTTCCTGAATCTTATCAGTGGTCTGAAATCTTTTCTCTTTCAAAATTGATTTTATTTTTGGGAAAAGCCAGAAGTCACGGGGCACCAAATCTGGGCTGTAGGGTGGTTTAGTCACCTGCGTGATTTAATGTTTCACAAAAAACTCTGCGCTAGACATGATGCGTGAATGGGCACATTGTGGCGAAGCTGCCAATCACCAGTTGCCCATAGCTGGGGCCTTCTGACTCATCTGAATAGTTTCCGTGAAGGAATGTTCAAGCTTAATGCAAGAGTTGATGCAAATTTGTTGCTCCACTCACTCAGTTATTTTGAATGCCATGTCCACATAGTACACAGCCTCCCTCAACAGTGTTTACCGCCCCCACTGACTAGTACAGTGAAGTTGTCATTGTTCACACATGTGCATTCCAGTCCACTCTCCTTGGCTGCCAGGTTATGTCTATGTTGCACAAACCTTTCTTGCTATATTAACAATAGGTGGGGTTTTTCCAGACAGACCCCATATACAAGGAGTAGAATAGCTAGGTTATTAGTGTATTACATATTCAAATTTAGAAGATAACATAAGAATTGTTTCCACAGTGGTGGTACTTTTCCCATTAACAGAATATGAGGGTTCCTATTACTCCATATTTTCACTAATATTTGGTATTAGTAGCTTCTTTAATTTTAGTCCTTCTGTAGGATGCATTTCCTTGTGTTCAAATGAGATTTAATACTTTCTCATAAATTTATCGACTGTTTGGATATCCTCTTTTGTGAAGTCTCTTCTCCCCACCCCTTGCCATTTTTTTGTTATTACTACTGAGCTTTCTGTGTTACTGATTTAAAGGAATTACATATTTTATGGATATGAGCCCCTCTTTTCTATTGGAGTTGCTGTCCTTTTTGTTTTGTTTTTAGGAGATTTTGTGTGTGGTAGATACAAGCCCTTTGTTTAGTTACATTTGTTGGAAAAACATATCCCATTTTGATTTCATTTTTTGATGAAAGGAAGATCTTCATTAAAAAATTTGTTTGTTTTTAGAGAGAGGGGAAGGGGAAGAGAAAGAGGAGAGAAACATCAATCATGCCTCTGACATGCCCTCAACCCGAAGACCTGGACAGCATTCCAGGCATGTGCCCAGACTGGGAATCAAACTGGCGACCTTTCTGTTTGCAAGATAACACCCAACCCACTGAGGGTCTTAATTGTAAATGTAGTTTGTTTTATCGTTGTTTTCCTTCAAAGTGCTTCTTGTGCCCTATTGAAGAAGTCTGTCCCTTCCTCAACGATATGAAGATACTCTCTTATGTTATTTTCTATAACTGATTTTCAACCTTTTCCATCTCATGGCACACATAAACTAGTTAATAAAATTTTGTGGCATACCAAAAATTATATTTATTGCTGATCTGACAAAAAAATAGGTAAAATTTTGATTCATACCAGATAGCTATTGTTGTGTTGGCTGTTGTCATTTTTTTAATTTAACAGTCTTTTTTTTAAAATCCTCACCTGAGGACATTTTTTTTTTTCATTGCTTTTAGAGAGAGAGGAAGGGAGAGAGGAAGGGAGAGAGACATCGATGTGAGAGTGAAATATTGATTGGTTGCCTCCCATACGCACCTGGACCATGCATCGGACCCACCACCTAGGTATGTGCCCTGACTGGGAATTGAACCTGCAACCCTTCAGTTTCAGGATGATGCTCCAATGATCTGAGCCACACTGGCCAGGGCAAATCTGTTGGGATATCACAAGTCATATTCTGGGCAACTTCATTATACATTTGTAGGAGAATTAGAGTGAAAAGGGCAAATACAGTCTTAGTATTATTATGAGAATAGTTGTGATTTTGAAGATTCCCCTAATAGGATCTTGGGAACTCCCAGGTACTCTGCACACTGCACTTTTGGGAACTGCTTTGCAGCATATATCCTTGACCTCCTAGAGTCTTAATATTACTTCATATCTTTCCAGACAATGCAAAGAACCTAAAACACTTTAGTTCTATTAATTCTCCCTCTTACCTTTTGTTCAGTGTATTTGCTATAATGCTCATGTATTTTTAACTCCATATATATTTTAATTTCCGTAAGATACTATTTTATGTCATTATTTTAAATTTACCCACATACTTACTGTTTCATAACTTTTTATTTCTTCCTGTATCTTCAGTTCTCCATCTGTGATTATTTCTTTTTTCTTTTTAAGAGCACCTTTTAGTATATCATTTGTTGTAGATTGGTACTGAAAAAAATTGTCTTAGTTTTTGTTGTCTGGCTATGGGCTCTATTTCATCTTTACTTTTGAATGATAGTTTTCTGCTGGTTAGAATTCTGGATTGGCAGTTCTTTTCTTTCTGGCTTTGCAATAGGTTTTTATGTTTTTTTTACTTTTCAATTATTGTTGACATCCAGTATTGTATTAGTTTCTGGTATATAGCATTTTCTTTTAACAAGAATATTATCCCTTTGTGTTCTGTCTTTTGTTGTTTTTGTTAAGAAATTAGTTGTTAGTCTTATTGATGCCTTCCAGCCAAAAAGACCAGGAAGAACACCTATAGCTAGACAAGTTTACATGTTGCACAGGGATTCCACACAGTAGGGAGCCTTTGTCTTTGTAAGAGGGTGTTAGAAAGAACCTATTACAGAATTTGGACTTCAGTTGGGTAATTTTAGAGAGGGTTTAAGAAAGTAGAAGTTTGCTTTAAATCGAATGTTGTTAGAACATAGGGTCATTTTATGATGCCATCTTCCCTTTTTTACTTGTGAAATTCACATACATTCATCATTTTAATTGTACAATTCAGTGGTATTCATGTTTACAATATTGTGCAACCGCCAGCTTTTTGGTTTGAAAACTATTTCAACACTCTTGTATCCATTAAGTAATTATTTCCTAGTTCCTCTACCCCCTTTCCACTGTCACCTGGTGGTAACCCTGTACTGACTGATTCTACGGATTTGCCTATTTTGATATTTCATGCTATAAGAACCTACAATAGGTAACTTTTGTGTCTGGCTTCTTTTCTCTTAGCATAATATTTTCAAAGCTCATCCAAGTTGTAGCATGTACTTTGTTTCTTTTTTTTTTTTTTTGGCTATTATGAATAATGATGCTATAAACATTCATGTACAGGTTTTCACATATACATATGTCTTCAGTTTTCCGGGGTGTATATATCTAGGAGTTAATTAACTGGGTCATATGTAATTCTATGTTACCTTTTTTAGGAAACACCAAACTTTTCCACGGTGGGTACACCTTTTTACATTGTCACCAGCAATGTTTAAGAGTCTGTATTTCTCCACATTCTTATATTCTCAGTAACACTTGTTATTTTTCTTTTCTTTTTTAATTAAAGCTATTCTGATGGGGGTAAAATAATATCGTATTGTGGTTTTCATTAGGATTTTCTTAATGACCAAGATGTTGAACATGTTTTCTTGAGCTTGTTGGCCAATTATATATCTTTCAAGAAATGTCTATTCAGGTCCTTTGCCCATTTTTAAAATTGGGTTGCTTATCTTTTTGTCGTTAAGTTGTTTATACATTCTAGACATTAAACCCTTAAAAAGTATATACTGGTAATGTCCTTTGGTGCACAAAAGTTTTTTATTAATGTTGTCCAAATTATCTATTTTTTGTCATGTTTTTTGTTCTCAGATCTAATAATCCATTACCAAATCTGGCATCGTAAAGATCTACCTCTAGACTTTACTCTAAGAGCTTTATAGATTTAGTTGTTGTATTTTATATTCTTGATACATTTTGATTTAATTTCTGTACATGATATGAGGCAGTGGTCCAACTTTATTCCCTTGCATGTGATTGTCCATTTTTTTTTTCAGCAGCATTTGTTGAAAAGATTATTTTTCTCCATTTGAATGGTGTTGGCACCTTTGTTAAAAATCAGTTGGCCACAGATGTTTGTGTTTATTTCTGGATTCTCATGTCTTCTATTCCATTGATCTATATTTCTACTCTTATGCTAGTAACACATTTATTATAATAGCTTTGTAGTAAGTTCTTAAATCAGTGAGTCTTCCTACTTTATTTCTTTTTCAGTATTGTTTTTGATCCTTAGGGTCCTTTGCAGTTCGATATGAATTTGAGGATCAGCTTATCTATTTCTGCAAAAAAAAAAATGGTCATTAGCATTTTGATAGGAATTGCATTGAATCTGTAGATCCCTTTGGGAAGTTTTGCCACCTTAAAATTATTTCATTTTTGAATCCATGAACATAGATGTCTTCCCATTTATTTAAGCCTTCTTTCATTTCTTTCAGCAATATTTTGTAGTTTTTAGTGTGCGAGTCCTCTGCCTCATTGGTTACATTTAATCCTAACTATTTTATTTTTGGATGGTTTTGTAAATGGAATTATTTTCTTACATTTTTTTGGGGGGGGGTTCATTCATTGCTGGTATAGAAAAACAACTGATTTTTTTGTATGCTGATGTTACACCTGCAGGTTTACTTTGTTGATGATGTTAACTCTAGTAGGGCTTGTGTGTGTGTGTGTGTGTGTGTGTGTGTGTGGTCTATGGGATTTCCTGTATTTGGAATCATGTCATCTGCAAATAGAGATGGTTTGATTTCTTCAATCCCAGTTTGGTTTGTTAAATAAACACATTTATTTTTCTTGCATAATTGCTATGCCCAGGACTTTGCAGTACAATGTTGAATAGCAGTGGTGAAAGCATACAGTCTAGTCTTGTTACTGATCTTAAAGAGGAAAGCTTTCACCATTGATGTGTCTGATGTTAGCTGTGGGATTTTCAAGGATGCTTTTTATCCTGTTACGGAAATTCCTTTCTATTCCTAGTTTGCTGGGTGTTTTTATCATGAAACAGTGTTGAATTTTTGTAGTGTTCTTTATGTGTCTATTGAGATTATTTTTTCTTTGTTCTATCAATATGATGTATTACATTGATTGTTTTTCTTATATTGAAACATGGTTGCATTCGTGGAATAAATCTCACTTGGTTATGATATATAATCCTTTTAATGTGCTATTGGATTGATTTTGGTAGTATTTTGTTGAGAGTTTTTGCATCCATATTTATAAGGGTCTTTGGTTTACTTTTGGTATCTTTGTTTTAGTGCAGCAATTTTCAACCTTTTTTATCTCATAGCACAAATAAACTAGTTACTAAAATTCTATAGCACATCAAAAAAGATATTTTTTGCTGATCTGACAAAAAATAGGTATAATTTTGATTCATTCACACCAGACGGCTGTTGTGTTTGCTGTTGTTGTTTTTTTATTTGACAGTGTAAGGGAAAAGAGGTCAATATTCCTGACTAAAGAGTCAGGTATTGCATGTTTTAAAAATTCTTGTTGCACACCAGTGTGCCTCATATAGCACACTAGTTGAAAATCTGTTTTTGGTTAATGCTGGCCTCATAGAATGTGTTAGGAAGTGGTCCATCTTCTTGTTTTGGAAGAGTTTGTGAAAAATTGGTGTTAATTCTCTAAATGGTAAAATTACCAGTGAAACCATCTAGTGCTGAATGTTTCCTTTTTGGAAGTTTTTTGATTATTGATTCAGTTTCTTTACCTGTTATAAGTCTGTTTAGATTTTCTATTTTCTCTTGAGTTAGGTTTTACAATATGTGTGTTTGTAGGAATTTGTTCATCAAAATTATCTAATTTGTTGGCATCCAGTAGTTCATAGTATTTTCTGACAATTAATTTCTCTAAGATCTGTGTAATGTTTCTATGTTTGTTTCCGATTTTAGTTATTTGCATTTCTTCTCTTTTTTCCTTAGGCAGTTTCTTTGTCAGTTTTATTGATCTTTTTAAAAAGCCAACTTTTGATTTGATTCTCTCTATTTTTATTGTCTCTTATCTGTACTCTCACTTACTTCCTTTCATCTGCTGGCTTTGTATTTAATTTGCTCCATTTCTAATTCTTTAAAGTGTAAAACTAGGTTATTGATTTGTAATTTTTTTTTAATGCGGGTATTTGTAGCTATAAATTTCCCTCTGAGTACTGCTTTTGTTGCATTTCATATTTTGGTATGTTTTGTTTCCATTCATTTGAAGATTGCCTTCTTAATAAATTTCATCTGTAGGGAAGGCAAACTAAGGCTAGGATGAGCTTATCGTTTGGTAAAGGTAAAAAATCACCTCATTTAGTGAAAGGAAAGGCAGTTTGTGTCACCCAATGACCTTATCTAAAAGGGAGTGTTTTGTGAGATATTTTTATTTTCAACAGGAGTACAGTATGATTTAGCTGAAAGTATTAGATTAATTCTTAAACATCAGGAGCTGCTTTTTTTATTATAAATATGTCTTTTCATAGACATTCTCTTTTTTTCTGTAACTACCAGTACTTTTAAGATTTTCTCATTGTCTTAGATTGTCATCAGTTTTACTGTGATGTATCCAGGTATAGTTTTCCTTTTAATTATCCATCTTAGAGTTCCTGGTGCTTCTGGAAGCATGGCTTGATGTCTTTTGTCAGTTTTAGAAAATTCTCAGTCATTATCTCTTCCAAGTTTTGATTCTATCCCATTTTCTTTTTTACTTCTGGGATTTCTGTTAAATATGTACTATATTTTTCCACTCTATCTTTTTGGGGCTTCTTTTCTCCATTTTCTTTATTTTATTTTATTTTATTTTATTTTATTTTATTTTATTTTATTTTATTTTATTTTATTTTATTTATTTATTTTTAGAGACAGTAAGGGAGGGAGAGGGAGAGAGAGAGAGAGAGAGAGAGAGAGAGAGAGAGAGAGAGAGAGAGACATACATCAATGTGTGGTTGCCTCTTATGTGGCCCCCACTGGGGACCTGGTCTGCAACCCAGGCATGTGCCCTGACTGGGAATTGAACCTGCGAAGCTGTGGTTTGCAGCCCGTGCTCTATCCACTGAGCTATGCCAGCCAAGGTCTTTTCTCCATTTTCTATCCCTTTGTTTCTCTTTGCTCATTCTAGATATTTTGTTCTGACCTTTTTCTAGTTCACTAACTAACTCTTTTTGTTTTATTTCAGGAGGTTTTTTCCAGTTTTATTGATAAACAATTGACATGCTATAATTAACTCTTTAATTGTATCTAGTTTTTAGTTTTGTTGCACGGTTGCCAGAGAATATGGTCTACATGATTTCTATCCCTGCTGGAAATTTTTCTGTGGTCATTATAATAAATAGTCAAGTTTTGTAAATGTTCCACTTTTGTTTTTAAATAAGAATGTCTAGTTCCCTTTACATTTATTTTTACTTTACTGATTTTGGAGGGAAGTGGGGAGAGAAAGAAAGTGAGAGAGAGAGAGACATCAATTTGTTGTTCTACTTATTTATGCATTCATTTGTTTATTCTACCGTGTGCCCCAACAAGGAATTGAACCTGCAACCTTTGTGTATTGGGATGATGTTCTAACTAACTGAGCTACCTGACCATGGCCAAAAATGTGTTTCTTGTATAGAGCGCTCAATGTATTTGACTGATGGTCTTTAAATCTTTTCCATGCCCCCTATAAGAATTTTGAAAAAGAGGGAGCCATTGAAGTGTTCTGAGGAACATTATATGTCTTAGGTTTTGAAAACTATCCATCTGGTTGTTGTATCAAGAAAAGATAAGGGTAGATGCACTAAGACCAGATTAGGAAGGTGTTGAAATTAGACAGGGGAGAGATAATAGTGGACCTGGGTGTAGCAATAGTGAGAAGTGATTGGTTCTGGATGTAATTTGAAGGTAGTAAAAATAGGATTTCCTGATGGTTTGGATATGAAATAGGAATAAAAAAGAGTAAGGAAGACTTCTGCAGTGTTATTGACCTGAACAGTTGCCGGAGATGTGGAAGTTTGCAGATTTGTATTTGAGAACCTGTCTTGTAACATGAGAGAAAAGTGTTCTTAACAAGAGGAGATGGGTAAGGGAAACTAGAATTTTTTTCCTTGATCTGTTGACTTGTGCAGAAGTGTTTATTAAAGCCTCCCTCTGTAACTGTCAGTTTCTCCTAATACTTCTACAAGTTTGTGATTATATATTTACAGCCATTTTGTTGTATGCAAAGGGATTAATGAGAATTATATCTTCTTGGTAGATCTTATTACATATTATATTAATTGGTATACTTTATTAATATATAATTTTCATCTTTATTAGGCTTAGTGATTTTTGCCTTAAATTTCATTTGATTTTTTTGATAGTACATATTTCTTTTCCTTAATATTTGCCTAGTTTATCTTTTTATAATCTTAATTTTAATTTCTGTATTTCTTCTAAAAACAACATACTGCATCCTTAAAAACAAAACTATACAAATATGAATGCCTTTTTCTTAATATAGTCACAATAAATGTAAAAACTGATGTGTTTAGAATTTTTATGCATTCTTATTTTTATTTTTCCTTTGTTGTTTTCCATCGTTGCTTTTTGTTTTTATTGAATCCATTTTTTTTTACTTTTTGATTCTAAAGATTTGAGGTTGTATATCTTACTTCACCATTTTAGTTACTTACAACATTTTAACTCACTTTTAAAAAGATTTCCTTCTACTCAGTGTCCACTAGTCTAACTTCCCATGTTAAAGTCTATTTGGGACCTTAATTCCCAATTTCCCATGTTATTAAATATTATCTACTTCTCATTTTGTAAGAATTCACTTTGAACAATTATCCACAGTTATTAGATTTAATTACATGTTTTAGTGGTTTAATTGTTCACTAATTTTATTGATCCTTATGTCTTCGATTTAAATATATTTTCTTCTCTCCGTGCCTGAGTGTTTCACTGAATAATTCTTTCATCTGTTGATGGTAACCTTTTGGAATTTTTGCTTGTTCAAAAATGTCTATGTTTTGTTGTTATACTTGAATGCTAGTGTTAGCTAGTTATAGAATTCCAGGTTGAAAACTTTTCACATCTTGCAGCATGGTAACTGGCCACAATTATAAGACTGTGAGGAAACAGACATTCTTATATTGAAGGTAGACATGCATTCTATTAGAAATTTGGGGAAATGGTTTGGAAATGTACATTAAACTAAAAAATACAGCTTTAAAGAACCTAGTGGAAATAAAACACTACTATAAGGCTGCCTATATAAGGATATTTATTATTGCATATGTATACTATAATCTTATTTCTGTAAAGATAAACACAGAACAAATGTGCACATACACAAATGCACAAAAAGTAGAAGGATACACGTGACTATGACTTGGGTAATTGCAGTGGCAGAGTGTGGAAAAAGTATGAATAAGAAAAAAGGAAAAAATACACCTGGGTATTACATTGGTAATTGAAGTGGGCGAGAGTGGAAAAGGTGGAGGAGATTGCAACAAATATATTCTACTTCTGTAATTTTTTCAGGCAGATTTGATTTTAAAAATTCATTGTCCCTCAGAAGTTTGACAACACAGCTGATGATGAATTGTGTATGCTTGTTCCTTTGTTTCTTTGTAGGTACTCTAGTTTTTGTTTTGTTTTCTGAAAATGAGTAGAATTCTTTTTTATTCCTAGAGTTCTGAAATTTCCCAGGACTTGCCTGGTGACATGTCTTTTTCTTCATTTTGTTGAGTGCTTATTGAGCCCTGTTAATCTGAAGTTTTCTGTATTTATTGAGCTATGAATTTTTTTCTGTTGTGTCCTCCATTCCCCTGGTTTCTTCTTCTATAATTCCTACACGAAATAATGTATGGATTTAGACTTTGTGTCCCTGAACTTTTCTCGTTTTTTAACCCCTTCTTGCCCCTTAAAAACACCTGTGTTCTGGGGAAATACCCCTTTTCCTCAGCTGTATCTACTCTGCTCTTCCACTTACTTATTGAGGGTTTTTTTTTTTTGTTTTCCTAGAGGGTTTTTTTTTAGAACTTTTTATTTTAAAGTTCTTTGTCAGCTTCCCACTGAAAGCATATCATACTTATTTTATTTAAACCTTAGTAGTTTTAGAATCTGAGGATATTATGTATATTTAATGTATTTACTTCATCTTTTTATTCTAGCAATTAACCTTATAATGTGAAGAAATAAATTATAATTTTAGTCACTATTAATAAAAATATGTAGCCTCATTGTATAAAATAATAAATATTATACTTAACACACTAATTTTAGCCATTTTCAGATCCGCACACACTACACCCTTTGGAAATTTTTTTCTCAAATCTTTGGTAAGTGGTAACTTTGAGAAGCTGTGTGTTCTCACATTTGAATATTATATTGGATTGGCCAAAAAAGTGTTCGGTATTTTCCATAAAATAAAAGACACATTTTTCATTTTCACCAATAACTATTGATTTGGGTGTTTTGAGTATTTCAGCTATCTCCTGCTATGGGCTTCTAGTGGATAGAGGCCAGGGGTGCTGTCTTACAGTGCATAAGACAGCCCCACGGGAAGAGGCATTGGGCCAACATGTCAGTAGTACCAGGAAACTTCACAGCCATGTTTGGTCAGTCGCAGCACCTTCCCCTGCACTCTGCAACTCTTTCTTTTTCCCATTGCAGTTGCGTTTTTACCTTTCTGGAAATAATAAAGCATAATACACCAAAAATATGTATTTTCTTCCATCTTTAATATTTAAATGGCTGCACAAAAAATTCACCAATTTTGATAATTTTTTTAAAGCACGCTGAGATGACACCTGTCAAAATACAATCTAACAAAATTGTTTAGAATGAAGTTAAAGACAACTAAGCACTATTAGAGCCGGAAAAAACTAAACAAACTTTTTGGCCAACCCAATATAATATGTCTCTGTATAGAATCTATAGTCAAAATAATTCTACTCCAAACTCTGTGAGGTTATTACTCCATTCACTTACCATTTAGTTTTGACAGAATATGCTATTCTAATTCATATTGTATATAAAAGCTGTTTTTAGTTTTCTTGTTTGTTTATTTGGAATTGTCATTCCATTCTTTCCAGCAGTCCCTGTCAGTGACTGTTTTTTTTTT